>JARQOC010000003.1:158569940-158632186 GCA_033576535.1 Allobates femoralis
ATCTGTTAGCAGATCTGATGAGTGAGTCTTTCAACTCTTCATTGAAATTGGTAAATGCTACAGATGCCTAAAATTGTTGGAAGATTTTTGAATATGCATTTAATATGACACATGTGCGATATGCTATCTGTCTTGTTCTTAATCTCCTTTTCTATGGTGAATTTAAGAAGTACTGAGTTTAAGGTTTAGAGTCCTTTTAAAGCTATGTGGGTGGAGGAGGCCGTTACAAATTACCCTATGTACTGTTAGGCTAAGGTCACTCAACACTATAAAAATTTGTTTTGAATTTCATACAGAAAAATTGGACAATTTTTTTCTCACTGTTTATCCATATGCAATCTGTTTATTTTACTCCACCAATGGCTGTAGACCACCTGGACGGTATTAAGCCCACGAGATGGGAAGGCTTTGTGTTAGCACCTGGCAAGGCACTTTCAAGTGTATTGACTTGATAAATGCTGATACAGTTAAAAGGAATGATTGTAAAAAGGAGTGGTCCCTCCTCCATCATTCTCCCACTGCATGTGAGATTTGATATCTCAGCGCAGGGGGCATGATGACATCGTTACAGTACGCCCGCTGTGCCGAGATTTGAAAAACTGCAGACCTCTCACCACGGAGACCGGAGAATGGGGGGACGAGGGGATAGTGCATATTTTTTCATTTTAATAGTGAGTACACTGGTGGCCATAATATTATATGGATGACTAAGGAGTGTCTTATACTATATGGAGGACTATTGGTGTGCATTATACTATATGGAGGACTATGGGCATGCATTATTCTTTATGAAGGACTATGGGAGCATGATATTATATGGAGGACTATAGGGTACATTATATTATACAGAGAACCAAGAGGGGCATTATACTATATGGAGGACTATAGACATTCATTATATTGTATGGAGGAAATACAAAAGAAAAAGGTAGAGTCGCACTAACACAGGATCCACCAGTCACACGTTTGACCATAATCAATACAACACAGAAGAAAGAAACGTGTATATATGACCGGGATCAGGGAAGAAATATATTCAACACTTGATAAAGTGAAAAATAGTTTTTATTACAATAAACTCGTGTGTACAAGGTAAAACAAAAGCACAAAACATTTAAAACCATTTAAAATATGTGCAACACCGCACAGATAGCATCAGATATGCATGCCTCCTATAGTTTTAACAATAATAATAGTCCTGCAAAGCTGACCTGGTGACAAAACACAACAGTGAATAAATATTTGCACTAGTTCCCATGATAAGAAGACCAAAAAAACAGGAGCAGAAAAAAGACCCCAGAGTATTGGAACTGTAGAAATCTAATGCAACCTGAGCTCAGCTCAATAAGGCAGAGAGGGGAGAAAAAAAAAAAAAAAAAAAAAAAAAAAAAAAAAAAGGCCTTGATTAAATGTCTGATACTCTATAGAGTGAGTCAAAGGCTGCCTAGTTAATGATAGGACCTGAACAGACCACAAAGCAAAGAGAGACAATACTCTGGGTGAACTGCATACCTGTGAATAAAGACAAATTTGTGCAGATTAGTCACCAGTCACTTTAGACCTGCAGGCAAGGAGGCATAGGAAGCGTGGCTCTGGACCTACGCGTGTCGCTGCCCAATTGACAGCTTCATCTGGGTAGAGCACCACTAGGGGGTGTGCCCAGTTACCTTATATCCACATGTTAATAAGCAGCACCTGCAGAGGAGGCTCCATATACAATGAATAACCTCTGGAGATTTTATGAGCAACAAGGAGGAGGGGTGCTGGGCTGTGGCTAGTACAACATGCTTGATCCAGTGCACATGTACGGAGTGACTTCCGGGTTTTGTTTACCTCTGAAGTTTCCTGTGTGCACTGGATATTAGAACTCACAAATGCGCATGCCCGGACCAAGCCCCGAAAAAATCGGAGCCGTCCGTGCTCGCTATGTGTAGCGTCGCTAGGCGACGCTTGCACATACGCAGACCGGCCGGTCTATAGTAATACAACATTTGTTGCCGTGAGTGCAGGCTGGTTGAGCCTGCACACGGTGTAATAGTGCAAATTAGAGCAGCAACTCAGCCCAATGAAAACCAGGGAAGGGGGAGAGGTGTTTAGAATAATTATGTACAAAAATATACAATTATAAACAAGAGGTTTGATTGCACTCATGAGAACTCAGTATCGCCACCTATAGGAAAAAAGGATGTTGCATCACAAGCAGAAGGAAGGGCAAGTGAATTATACCTACAGATACTATAATCCTATGGAGGAATGGATTTTAGCATAGACAAAGGGACGGTAATCCAAAAATCTCATTCTTTCTCACCTATTTTGGGCTTAAAACATTCATTAAGAATAATAGATGGCATAAATACAAGATGTTTAAATGTGACAGCTTCAATCTTCAAGCCCAAGGTGATGCACTATGGCTACTGATATTAAACCTGTGGGAAAAAGAAAAATTAGCACAGAAAAAAGGAGGGGGGGGGGGCAATAGCTATAGTCTTTTTCTTTTGCTCCTTATCGCACATTGCTGGGCTCCAAACGAAAGAACACATGTAAATGATGAGAGGCATAGGTATAGTTTATTGAACATCTTCATAGCTCTAATCCAAGACGATGTGCTGTAGGCGACAGTTGAAGAATCCATAATTAGAAGGATGTTTATTGTTAGAAAGCCCCAGATCTTCCGTATTAGTGGTGGCTGCAACAGCAGTGATGGTGAATGGAGGTCCATCCTGTAGTCCTAGAGATATATAGCAGGTACTATGTGTATCCCCTCCAAATGAGGTCTAAAATTTGAAGCCAAAAAGAGAGAAAAAAATAAATAAATAAAACTATATATTTATTTAATTTTTTGTGAGTAAACATCAGTATCTCAAGATTGACATCTAAGTTTTATAGTACCCGTTAAGGAGGAACTCTTCATTTAAACCATCTGGGGCCATGCTTTTGAGTTGGAAAATCCAACGACTCTCTTTACGTAGCAATTCTTCAGTGACACGTGAATTCCTGATGGTGGGTAAAGCTTTATCCACCACCAGGATTTTAATACCCCTGGATGAGCTATGATGTACCTCTCTAAAGTGCTTAGCCACTGATGTCAGGGTCTTACCAGCTTTAAGGTGTTCTTCAGCACAGGCGATGCTGGAAAGATGGTTCTGGATGCGTTTTCGTACCTCTTGGGTGGTCTGCCCAACATAAATCTTGGGGCAGCTGCAAATAAGAACGTAAACAACGTTACGAGTACGACAATTCGCATACAATCTTGGTTTAAATCCTCTAAGGCAAGGGACATGCTCTAATCTACCAGAGGCCACCATACGTGGACAGACTGAGCAATCTCCGCATGGGAAGGTTCCAAAGATTTTGAAACCTCTTCCAAGTGAGACAGTGGGTCTCATAAAGTGGCTGGTGGAGAGGGTTGTCCTTCAAGTTTTTTGCTCTCCTAGCTACCAGTTTTGGTCTAGGCCCAACAAATTGTTTGATTTTAGGATCATTTGACAACAATGCCCAATTTCGATCCAAGGTACGATATACATCCCTCCAATGATTGTTAAAGGTCGTGATGACATTCAACCTATCTGAGCTTCTTCTGATTTTTCCTGTCAAAAGTTCTGTTCTGTCTGTAGCGACTGTGGACCTATAGGCCTGGGAAATGACCTTGTGAGGGTAGCCCCGCTTCTTAAACCTCCCTGTCAAATCTCTTGCCTCTGATAGAAAAGTAGAGTTGTCCGTACAATTTCTTTTAAGACGATAGAATTGGCCTTTGGGGATAGCGTTCCGCACATGCTGTGGATGGAAGCTCTGATAGTGAAGAACACTATTAGTGGCAGTTTCTTTTCTGTGTAGAGCCGTGGTGATCTTACCTCTTTCCTGTATGATTTTTAGATCCAAAAAAACCACTTCTGTCCAAGAATGTTGGGACGTCAATGTGATGTTCCACGGGTTGTTGTTGAGAGTGTCCATGAACTTCTGACAGTCCTCCAGGGTCCCTGACCAAAAAAACAGGATATCATCGATATAACGGTACCATTTCAGTACAGAGTTCTTAAAGGCCAGTAGGGTGTGGACATGGACCTCCTCCCACCATCCTAAGAATAAATTAGCGTAGGATGGCGCGCATTTCGCACCCATAGCGGTCCCTGATACCTGTCTATAGAAGGCTCTGTCGAAGGTGAAGTAGTTGTATTCAAGGACCACTCGTAGAAGGTCAAGCAAGAATGAATCATGTAGACGGCTGCCCGTTGTTTTTTTGTCCAGAAAGTGGGTAATGGCTGAGATACCAAGTTCATGATTAATACAGGTATACAGGCTCTCTACGTCCATTGTGACTAGCAGTATCTGCTCTTCTAATTCTAGATTTCCCAGTTGAGCTATCAAATGTGAAGAATCCCTAACATAAGATGGGAGGGAAAGTACGTATGGCTGCAAATAAAAATCAAGATACGTACAGGGTTTCTCAAACAGGCCACCAATCCCTGACACGATGGGTCTACCAGGAGGTTGTGCCAGGGATTTGTGCACTTTTGGGAGCATGTAAAAAGTTGGTACAATAGGGAATTTGGTCAGTAAGAATTCCTTTTCTTTTTTGGAAATTATACCAAGATCAAAAGCATGGTAAATTAGAGTCCCCAACTTACGTTTAAAGGTGTCGGTGGGGTCTGAAGGCAGTTTCCAATAACAAGACCTATTATCAAGTTGTTTTTTAGCTTCCCTCAAGTACATCTCAATGGGCCATAACACCACATTCCCACCCTTATCCGCTTCCCTTATGATAAAATCCTTTCTTTGTTGGAGTGTTTTTAGGGCTATATGTTCCTGACGGTTGAGATTGTTCCCTTGAAAATTATTGGTTTTTAAATTTCTGATATCATTGACCATAGCGTCAAAGAAAATTTGTACTGCAGGAAATAAAGAGAATGGGGGTGTGGCCTGTGATGGAGCTCTTTTAGTAAAAGGTATCTTATGTGAGGCCATACCTGTGGGTTGATCCTTCTCTGCCAAATCTAGGAGATCGTGAAAAACAGCTCTGTCTTGTGATGGTAAAGAGTCCAATACAGATGGACGATGGTACAGTAACTTAAAAACAAGTTGCCTGCAAAAGAGGTAAATATCCTTAGTTAGTTCAAATTTATCCAATGTATTCATAGGAGAAAAAGAAAGTCCTTTTTTGAGTAAGCTCTGTTCGTCTGTAGACAAATTATAGTCAGTAAGATTGATTATTTGTAGATTGTCACTTACACCATCACTGCTACTTGCAGAGCTCACCATCTTCTTCCCAGTCGCGCCCCTAGTGGTAGAATCGGTGACCACTTGCCTGTCCGTGGGTTGCGATTCCGAAGATTTGGCGGACTTGCGCCTCCCTCTTCTGACTGGTCTCCTTGGTCGGTTTCTACCTCGGATAAAAAATCCTCACCACCAGATGATGTAGAAGGGGCAGATGTAGAGTCTCTATTGTCCTCTGTATTTTTTGGTGGTCTGCTCGGTTTGTTGGGTTTTGGGTACCTATAAGGTTTTCTGGGTTTATTAGGTTTGTTCGGTCTAGGGTTGTCGTGGTGCACCCACTTATATAACCTATTTTCTTCCAGATCTCTCTTATCCCGAAGGATTTTTTGTTGTTTCCCTCTGATAACGTCGTCTTCAAAGCGATCAATTATCTCTTTTAATTTTGTCCTGAAGGGGGCGACTTGTTTTACAAGATCAAAGTCTTGCAATTTGCTCTCTAAGGTTTTAATCTCGGTTTTAAGCTTTGTCAAAAGGGCCTTATCATGTTCAATAAGCATCGATATTATAATCTCTGAACATTTTGAAAGGCCCTGATTCCCAAACTTTTTTAAAACCAGCATCCACCTCCCAAGCAGGAAAAATCTGAACCCTCAAGCCTCTAGGTGCCAACCCAAGCTTATTGTATTCTTCCAATGATTGAATATTCCACCATGTTTTACATATATGTTTGTGAAGTTTAATCAACCTAGCTGAAACACCTTTAAAAGAGTTGTCCTCAGCAACCGGTTCCCTGGCTCCAAAAATTCCTCCTTTATAATTTTTCCATGTAGCTTCTCTGGATTCAAGATCCATACTCCCACAAGGAGGAAGCTGATAAATCAACCCACAAACTGTGCTGTGCACACTCTAGAACGTGTCAAGAAGACACAAAAGCAGTTCATACAAAAGAAAAAGGTAGAGTCGCACTAACACAGGATCCACCAGTCACACGTTTGACCATAATCAATACAACACAGAAGAAAGAAACGTGTATATATGACCGGGATCAGGGAAGAAATATATTCAACACTTGATAAAGTGAAAAATAGTTTTTATTACAATAAACTCGTGTGTACAAGGTAAAACAAAAGCACAAAACATTTAAAACCATTTAAAATATGTGCAACACCGCACAGATAGCATCAGATATGCATGCCTCCTATAGTTTTAACAATAATAATAGTCCTGCAAAGCTGACCTGGTGACAAAACACAACAGTGAATAAATATTTGCACTAGTTCCCATGATAAGAAGACCAAAAAAACAGGAGCAGAAAAAAGACCCCAGAGTATTGGAACTGTAGAAATCTAATGCAACCTGAGCTCAGCTCAATAAGGCAGAGAGGGAGAAAAAAAAAAAAAAAAAAAAAAAAAAAAAAAAAAAAAAAAAAGGCCTTGATTAAATGTCTGATACTCTATAGAGTGAGTCAAAGGCTGCCTAGTTAATGATAGGACCTGAACAGACCACAAAGCAAAGAGAGACAATACTCTGGGTGAACTGCATACCTGTGAATAAAGACAAATTTGTGCAGATTAGTCACCAGTCACTTTAGACCTGCAGGCAAGGAGGCATAGGAAGCGTGGCTCTGGACCTACGCGTGTCGCTGCCCAATTGACAGCTTCATCTGGGTAGAGCACCACTAGGGGGTGTGCCCAGTTACCTTATATCCACATGTTAATAAGCAGCACCTGCAGAGGAGGCTCCATATACAATGAATAACCTTGTGGTCTGTTCAGGTCCTATCATTAACTAGGCAGCCTTTGACTCACTCTATAGAGTATCAGACATTTAATCAAGGCCTTTTTTTTTTTTTTTTTTTTTGAGTTGCTGCTCTAATTTTTTTTTGAGTTGCTGCTCTAATTTGCACTATTACACCGTGTGCAGGCTCAACCAGCCTGCACTCACGGCAACAAATGTTGTATTACTATAGACCGGCCGGTCTGCGTATGTGCAAGCGTCGCCTAGCGACGCTACACATAGCGAGCACGGACGGCTCCGATTTTTTCGGGGCTTGGTCCGGGCATGCGCATTTGTGAGTTCTAATATCCAGTGCACACAGGAAACTTCAGAGGTAAACAAAACCCGGAAGTCACTCCGTACATGTGCACTGGATCAAGCATGTTGTACTAGCCACAGCCCAGCACCCCTCCTCCTTGTTGCTCATAAAATCTCCAGAGGTTATTCATTGTATATGGAGCCTCCTCTGCAGGTGCTGCTTATTAACATGTGGATATAAGGTAACTGGGCACACCCCCTAGTGGTGCTCTACCCAGATGAAGCTGTCAATTGGGCAGCGACACGCGTAGGTCCAGAGCCACGCTTCCTATGCCTCCTTGCCTGCAGGTCTAAAGTGACTGGTGACTAATCTGCACAAATTTGTCTTTATTCACAGGTATGCAGTTCACCCAGAGTATTGTCTCTCTTTGCTTTGTGGTCTGTTCAGGTCCTATCATTAACTAGGCAGCCTTTGACTCACTCTATAGAGTATCAGACATTTAATCAAGGCCTTTTTTTTTTTTTTTTTTTTTTTTCTCCCCTCTCTGCCTTATTGAGCTGAGCTCAGGTTGCATTAGATTTCTACAGTTCCAATACTCTGGGGTCTTTTTTCTGCTCCTGTTTTTTTGGTCTTCTTATCATGGGAACTAGTGCAAATATTTATTCACTGTTGTGTTTTGTCACCAGGTCAGCTTTGCAGGACTATTATTATTGTTAAAACTATAGGAGGCATGCATATCTGATGCTATCTGTGCGGTGTTGCACATATTTTAAATGGTTTTAAATGTTTTGTGCTTTTGTTTTACCTTGTACACACGAGTTTATTGTAATAAAAACTATTTTTCACTTTATCAAGTGTTGAATATATTTCTTCCCTGATCCCGGTCATATATACACGTTTCTTTCTTCTGTGTTGTATATTGTATGGAGGAATATTAGGTGCGCATTATACTACATGGAGGAATATGGGTGTACATTATACTGTATGGAGGACAAAAGGGGTGAATTATACTATATGAAGGACTATGGGGGTACAATATTTTAATTGGGGAATACAAGCTGAATCAAAAGAGCTTGTTCTAAAAGTGGAAAACCCCTTTAAGGTTTTTCATGTACAGTCCAACAGTTGATCCATGTGAAAATTAGTTGGACTTAATGCCATGCCATGCCTAACCTTGAAGAGGCCATATTGTTCTCTATACACAATAAAGCAAGGACATTTTTTGGAGCTTCCCATTTACTGTGCTCTTTTATTATATCTGAATCTGTTTTTACAATAGACATTTGGCGAATTTGAAATTGAGCAGCATCAGGAGTGTGCCTATGACCACCTGGAGGTTTTTGATGGAGAAACAGAGAAGTCTTCGATTCTGGGACGATTATGTGGCAATAAGATTCCAGAGCCTTTGGTTGCAACAGGAAATAAGATGTTTCTGCGATTTGTGTCGGACGCATCCGTGCAAAGGAAAGGTTTTCAAGCCACACATTCCACGGGTCAGTAGGAAATGATATTTAACTCAAGGTCTGTGTTTATTAAGTTTAGGAAGTACAAAGGTATGAGTAATCACTGAGCCAACTGGGAAGCAACCAAACGAAGGTTGCCTTGTTACAATGAAGCGTGGGATGAGATTATTTTACACACCTGCATATTCCTGCTTTGGGTATTCAACTGAAAATATTCTAAAATATGAAAAAAGTTAAAAACACATTTGACAAAATGGACTGTTGCACAGTTTTATTTTTTTTTTGTTTCCATTTTTGCATGACGTTTTTGAATAATTACAATACACGAGGATTATCCGGGTAAAACAAGGCAATCTTTGTGTTGTACCCAGAAGCCATGCACACACATTTAGTGTGTTTTCATAGGATTATGCACAACTATCTAAAGTGCAGCTTGTGGGTTAATAACAAAAACAGTCCGAGGGAAGCAAAGCAAACAAACTGGTGTCATACTGTCTTGCTTCCATCAGTGTCCTGTGATGAGACATCTCCAATAACTGACAGTCTACTTGTTATATTTATGTAGTAAAAAAAATTATGAAAATATAGTTTTTTAGTTAATACAACAAAAATAGTTGCATTATAGTGACCTCTAGTGGTAAATTACATACCTATACAGTAGCTTTAACTCACCTGATTTCTCCTTTTGCAAAAATAGAAATAAGAAAAATAAATGTTAAGGCTTGCTGTTATTCTGTCTCCGTGTCTAATATTACAGTGCCCAGTTGATGATTTTTAGAATATTTATTGCTAAGTACGGTATATTTATCTTTAACTTACATGGTCTACCATTTCATCAAAATTAAAGTGATTGATTGCTAAAAAAGTCTTTTTCCAATTGCCGACATTGATGTTGGTTGATAAAAATTGTCATTATATATATATGTGTTCGTTTCAGATTGTGTGTTTATATATACTTTTTTGTTTTTCGCTGTCTTCAGTAGTCTGCTTTTATATATAGATGTCCTTATGTGCATATTTTTTTCAGAGTGCGGAGGTAGACTGAAACCAGAACCAAAACCAAAAGACTTGTTTTCACATGCTCAGTTTGGAGACAACAATTACCCAGTCCAAGCAGATTGTGAGTGGTTGTTGGTGACGGAAAGAGGTCTTCGGATTGAACTCGATTTCCCTACGTTTGAGGTGGAAGAAGAAGCAGATTGTGGTTATGACTACATGGAGCTCTTCGATGGTCATGATACATCTGCGATGCCGCTGGGACGTTATTGTGGATCAGGGGTGAGTCATAACACATAAAAAAAGATTTGTCTTTACTAGTTACTTGTTACTTGTTGAGGGTGAAACAGTGTAGAAAATCTTGTAAAAACACTAATACTTGCTGGGCTTATATTCTTTAGGTTGCTGTATTACTCGCGTGAAGATCACATCAAAATGCCCAGACTGGCCACAGCTCTCATGACTGAGCATGACAGCTTCATGTATTTCTATGTGTCGAGCCCCAGGCTGTGGGATACTAGGGTATCAGGCTCCAAGGGATTAACGGTGTCACGGGGAGTGGTGGCCGTGCCTGATCCCGTGTCATGGCGGACTTCTTTGAAAAAGAGAGTATTTACAGGGGATGTTATATACAGTTTGTCGTGACGCCACCTGTAGTTCCTGGTGAGGTGCCACCAGCGCCGCCACAGTCCGCCGGAGGTAGATGGTAATGCGGCGAAGTCCTCTACAGGTAGGGCTGGACCTCCGGGGCAGGGTAGTGTGAAGGGGTAGCTTGTAGTGGAGCTGTAGATGGTATGGGGAGTGTTGGAGCAGTCTATGAGGGGTACCGGGATGGAGAGGAATCACACATGCACACTGCAAAAGTCTCTTTTACTGATGGTACGCAGGTAAAGTATCCAGGGCACTGACAGGTGACCAAGTTGCACAGTGGGTCCCCACAGCAAGTGGGTATAAGGCCTCCTCTGTTCCTTTGTAGTGATCGAAGCACAGCCTGCATGCAGCCAGACTTGCCTCCTCTCTCTTCCTGACTCTGGTGTCTGCCTCTCCTCCTGTGCGGTCTCCGGGTTACCCTATCTGATCACTGCGGTGGTACACTGCTGTGTCTGGCTCCCTCTCTTTGACCCACAGGGGGACCGGGTGGCTAAAGCCTCCATGGTGCGACGGGGTTCTCTGTGGTCCTGGAATATCCTACAGGTTCGGATCCCCGATGTCCGGTACTTCTCAGGGCGAACTTTCACTAGTTCCTGGCTTCCCTTTATGTTCACTGCTCCTTGCCTCCTGTCCCCACTCAGGCTGGATGGATGTAGAAGGGCCACTCCGGGTCACTGGTTCGGGCCTAACCGCGGCACTGGCCACCAGGACGTCTTCGCAGCTCTCCTAGCATCTGCACACTCTGACTAACTCCTCCCCCAGCAGCAGTATTTATAGGGGATCTTGCCTAAGGGCAGCAAGTTTGGCTCCCCCTACTGTGCCGGGGTGTAAGATGTTGCATGTAGTAGGTACCTGCTGTGGAAACCCAGCTGTGCATTAGAGAAGCCTGTGGCTACCTGCGTGAGCAGGGCGCCACATATGCAGCTGACATGCTCGGATCAGAAAAGCCGCTTCCAGTCCAGGCACTGCAATTCAATCCTCAAGGAAATAAATGTGTAATTTCAAAATTTTCTGGAACAATTTCAAGAGTGCCAATGTTTTCAGCCATGACACGCATCTTGGTCCTAATACCTTAGTCTAAAATGTGCCATAGCCAATCTAGTGGCTGTCACTGTCCTCAATCTGTCACCCTGTTGGCAGTAATAACTGCCAAACAGGCTTTAACAGATGTCAATGGTAGTACACGATTTGGCTGAAAGTCCCTAATCGATTAATCTATCAATGTCATGTTAAGCTGGCCATCCCATCCTCCAAAGCAGAAACCTGGTCCTCTCTGTACTTTAATACTACACCTCAGATTACAGCTTACACGAATGCCTGTCTTCTTCTGTCTAGTCGCCTCACAGCTGTGGCACTGCTCACACACCTCTGGTCCCATCCACTTGGTCATGGTTCCGATAGCTTGTCTCTGGTATCTCAGTTCTAGTACTGGCCACTTGCCCCTTTCTTAGTTTGATCAATAGGACTGAGTCTTCACTTCACTGGTCTGGCCCATGCTACTAATTGTGGCTGTAAGCCAGCTCAGCTGCTTCCACACATTTGTATTAATACATGTCCATGCATGGACTCCTCCTGTGTCCTGGTCTGAGGCTTTTTATAATTCTGACATAGCTTGTCACATGACAGTGCCTCTTGCTTCTTCTTACTACCAGGCAACACATATCCTCGTTTTTAGTTCCGCTTGCTTTCTTTTTGTTCCCGTTCTTACACCCTAAAGGTACCGTCACACTTGTCAACGGTGCTGGAGATGTCGGCGGTGACTGGCGGGAGCGCACACATTTTTGGCGCCCTGCCAGCGTCGCCGTCCCCCATTTACATGGGGCGACACCTCCAGCGCCGCTCCGGCGGTCTGACAGGCGGCATCGCTGATGGGGTGTCTCAGAACCCCAGCGGCGATGCAGGACAATGGGAGCCTATGGGCTAATGGGACCCTGTCAGGTCGCCGGCGGCCTTTTACATGGGGCGATGTGTACACATCGCCCCAGATCGGCCATCTGGTTTCAGAGCACTGCTCTGAAACTAGGCGACAAGTAAATGGCGTCACCCTCGCCTATTCACATTAGGCGATGCAGGGGCGATGTCGGCGCCGATAGGCCACGCCCCTGCATCGCCTAAGAAATCGGCGGTACCGTCGCCAGGTGTGACGGTACCTTAAGGCTTTACGCCCATGCTGAGTTTTTTATGATTTTTTTTACTGTGTATTTTGAGAAATCTGCAGGAAACTCTGCAGGTATATTGTGAAGGCGGCAAAACCTATGCAAGTTCAGAAGTGCTCTGCAGACTTTGCGTTTTTTTCCTTGCGTATTTTGTGCAAATTTCGGATGCAGAAAAATATGCAGCATATCTATTATTGATTAGTTTTTTTTTACAATGGTTTCCAGTCCTTCCAGCCATTGACTTCATTATAAAATACTCATGGAAAAGAAATGCATCAAATACGCGCCAAAAATGTATTTTTGCTAGAAGATGTGTGTTTGGTGCAGAAAATGTCAGCACCAAATACACAGCGGGGGCACATAGCCTTATGTCACTAGAAGGCAGTCTTTATTTGCAGAACTCAGTTATGCACTAAGGCTAGGGTCACATTATTGCTAAACAGGGGGGTAGCGTTAAAAACATAGGATTTGTTAGCATAAACGCGGTGCTACCGCCAGGGTAGCGCCACATTAGTGCTGCCAATGTTACCCTAGGGAGACGCGGCCCGTAGCGCGGCTCTAACGTCGCCATCTGATTTAAATCTCGCGTTATTTCCTAACGCGAGAAAAGACGTTGTTGAAAGCGCGAAATTTCAATCAAATGCCAGCGTTTGAGCCCCATCTCCATAGGGTAACATTGGCAGCGTTAACGTGGCACTACCCAGGCGGTTGCACCACATTTATGCTGCCAAAACCAATGTTTTTAACACAAGCCACTATTAACGTTAATGTGACCCTAGCCTAACTGCATATTACACTTACAAATGGCTATTTCTTGTTCAGGAGATTAGTTTTCATGTCATGTAAGGATTCAGATCTGTAACCTCTTCTGTATGTATTTCAGCCTCCAGAAGAAATTATATCCAGCGGGGATTCAATACTAATTCATTTTCATACTGATGATACAATCAGCAAGAAGGGATTTCATATACGATACAAAAGCGTGAAGTATCAAGATATCCTGCACACCAAATAACGCACACAACCTCTGAAGCTGAAAGTAGGGGATAAAAGACTGCACATGTGAACTATAAAAAGGAAGTATTTTTTTTACTAACGTTATTAGTACAAGTGTTTTATATCATAATTTAGAATTGGAAGCATCGACCTAAGGAACTGCACTGGTCAGTAGTGGACGATTCAAGCTAAAGACTTTGATAAAAGTATTGCAATTGTACTACCATGCCAGAAGTTGAACACAGGGTTTTGCATGCTGCTAGGGACGCTTCGGGGGAATTCACAAAAGTGGCAGCTAATAGGATAGTGTGCAATATATTGGATTTTATGTTTTTTTTTTTCCAACAACACACAAGGTAATTGTCCTTTAGTGGTTTCCAGATGTTACCTTTTGATGTTCATAAGCACAAAATTCAAAAAATGGTATATGGTAACCACGAATATTAATATTCGATCAAATCAGGCAAGTCCCTTTTGTGAATTTCCCCTTGAGCGTTTTCATACTTCGTTTGACATTTGTCAATGCTCCCTGCAAGATCACTCTGCAACGTTCATTGAAAGTCATCCCAAGGACAGCTCTATCTTCTGACTATTGTTTAAGAAGAAATATAAGACAAGATGAAAAGTTCCTGCAGGCCACAGACTCATCGTTCACAGAATTCCTCAGACTGGACCTTTGTGCTTGGCAGGCAGCTTATCATGGAAACAAAATGGCATACAGAATGCAAAATAGGAAACTCTTTAGGAGATGTTCGGAAACCCGGTCAGGGCTCCTCCATTTATCCAACTACACAAAGATGCTTAGGATCTGCAAACTTAAAGCCTCTTTGTCTTTACATAGACGTCTGGTTTACATCCGAGAAACAGCCACTTTTGTTCCTTTCGTTATAAACCATCATTTATACGAATGTAACATTCTCTTTCCTCCACTACAGTCATAGTGTGAATGCTGTTCAGAAAAGGATGTTGTCAATTTACTGATCTAATATGCCATATGTTGTAATGCACTGTTACTTTGCAACAAACATAAAATCAGGGACCTGTTAGTGGCTTTCACGTCTGTCCTTCTTTGAGCAGAATAAACGAAAATAAATATATAAAAACAGGAGATATAATCAGCTGAATTGCAAAACAAGAAATGCAGACTCTGGTTTCACCTTTCAGTATCCATCCTTAGAACGGCTGCTACAGTATTTCTTTTGCGGGTGAATATTAAGGACAAACTGTCGTTCAGACTCCATTAAATTCGAGATTTCCGTAGCGGTCCTGTCTGTATACTTCGCTTATGCATAACATGTTATTGGATGAAATCTCCAATGGTGCTATATCCGTTACAAAAAAACACAGAAATGATGCTAAACACAAAACAATTTGAGCCAACTAAAGTGAGAAATCTGAATGTGTCTGACAGTCTGCATACTATTACTAAAGACTTGTAAAGTATATGGAGAACTCATTGCAATTTCAGCTCCATGTGCTGTGGAACAACAATTGTTGCCTTAGAATTCTTGCACATGATCAAAGCGATCGTCATGTAGATACATCTGTAATTTGATATGTCTCTGGACAACTTTAACCTTTTAATGTATGTTACAAAGGATCTTTAAGGACATTTTAGCCATTGCTCTAATATACTGTACATATAACATGCTGCTTTCTCGGTAGGTGTACTGTGTGTTATTTTTTTGTTCTGTTCTGTTCTGTGCTTTTAGACTTTGTACAGCCATGATGTATCTGCTATTGTCAATTTGTGTGAATGTACATGTTCCAGGCGTGTGAAATATCTTGTATGGTCGACCAGTTAAATGTTACTTTATGTGCCAAATTCTTTTTTTCTTTTGACGTAGCAACTTTTTATTTAAAGTTGTAATATGCAGATAAGTATGGTTTATTTAAGATATTCAGGTTCCCATTTGTTTTATTAAATAGAAATTTTGGTTTTGGTATTATTGGATGTAGGTTGCTGACTACATTGGCATCAAACATCTGTTATCTCACCGCAACATTCACTGGCACTAATAAAACACATTTTATTCCTTTAAAATACATTATCCCATGAAGTTACCAGTATGTATATTTGAATTGCTCCATATGTTATTTTTTTACATTCATTTTTAACTTACTAGGTATATTGATGACTTTTAAAATATATCCCTAAACACCTGTACCCAGTAACACAGGGCTGGGCGAAGTGCGGCCTGCAGGCCACAGCTGGTCCTCTAGCTGTCCATGAGCTTAGACATATCGAGGGCTGCACCGTGCCCTCCCTGCCACTACTGCCCCCCATCCAATGTCACCGCTCTTTGCATGCACAGGATGCAGAAAGTGAATACATTGGTTGAGGGTGTGCCACTGGCTCCATCTTCCAACAATCAATAGAGATTGAAGCAAAGTATAAGGGGAATAGGAGCGAGGTGAGTATGTTGTGTTTTGTTTTTTTTCATATGTATAGTATGTTTTAATGTGTATAGCATAAATTTATGTAGGAGGCTAAATGGGGCTTATAATGTATTTGGAAGGTTATTTGGGGACTTGTACTGTATATAGGGGCTATGTGGGGATCATAATGTATATAGAAGGTTATGTGGGGTTAATAATGGATGTAGGAGGCCATGTGGGACTCTTATTGTGTATAGAAGGCTATATGAGGGCTCATACTGTGTATAGGAGGCTCAAACTTTATATGGAAGAGTTATGTAGGGGCTTATCCTGTATATAAAGCTGTGTGGGGTCTCATACAGTACATATAGGCTATATGAGGCTGCATACTGTATATAGGAAATTGTGGGGAGTCATGCTTAGCATAGAGGGGCTATGTAGGGGCTTACTATATAGAAGAAGTATACGTATTGTATATAAGGGAGTTACGTATGACTCATAACGTATATAGACTCATATTCTGTAGGAGGTTACTTGGGGCTCATAATATATTTTGGAGGCAATTTGAGGGCTTATACTGTATATAGGAGGCTATGTGGGGGCTCATACTATATATACGGGGTTGTGTGGATCATAATGTACATATAAGGCTATTGAAGAGCTCATACTGTATATAGAGGGCTATGTAGGGGCTCAAATGTACATGAGAGGCTATGTGAAGGCACAATGTATATAGGAGACCATATTGAGTTCATAATGTGTTTAGGAGGTTGTGTGGGGGCTTATTTTGTATGTAGGTGCTATGTGGGGCTCATATAATGTATATAAGAGGCTTTGTTGAGCTCAGTATGTATATAAGAGGTTGTGGGGCTCAGAAATATATATGAGACGTAATGTGGGGCTTTTATAGTATTTAGGAAGCTATGAGGGCTCATGCTGTATTTCCTAGCCTATACCGGACTCATATATACTGTATATAAGGGGCTGTGTGGGCCTTTATATGGTATATAGGTAGACTATATGAAGCCTCACATTATATACAGTTGTGGCCAAAAGTATTGACACCCCTGCAATTGTGTCAGATAATACTCAGTTTCAATCACAAATACTTTGGTATTATTATCTTCATTTAATTTGTCTTCAATGAAAAAGCACAAAAAGAATTGTCCTGAAGCCAAATTGGATATAATTCCACACCAAAACATAAAAAAGGGGGTGGACAAAAGTATTGGCACTGTTAGAAAAATCATGTGATGCTTCTCTAATTTGTGTAATTAACAGCACCTGTAACTTACCTGTGGCACCTAACAGGTGTTGGCAATAACTA
Organism: Allobates femoralis; assembly: GCA_033576535.1. Classification (NCBI taxonomy): domain Eukaryota; kingdom Metazoa; phylum Chordata; class Amphibia; order Anura; family Aromobatidae; genus Allobates; species Allobates femoralis. The sequence goes on from JARQOC010000003.1 coordinate 158,587,155, forward strand.
AATCACACTTGCAGCCAGTTGACATGGATTAAAGTTGACTCAACCTCTGTCCTGAGAAAAGAAAGAAGACCAAAGAACTGTCTGAGGACTTGAGAAACCAAATTGTGAGGAAGCATGAGCAATCTCAAGGCTACAAGTCCATCTCCAAATACCTGAATGTTCCTGTGTCTACCGTGCACAGTGTCATCTAGAAGTTTAAAGCCCATAGCACTGTGGCTAACCTCCCTAGATGTGGACGGGAAAGAAAAATTGACGTGAGATTTCAACGCAAGATTGTGCAGATGGTGGATAAAGAACCTCGACTAACATCCAAAGCGTCTAAATGAAAAGGGACTGTATGGTAGGAGACCCAGGAAGACCCCACTTCTTACCCCGAGACATAAAAAAGCCAGGCTGGAGTTTGCCAAAACTTACCTGAGAAAGCCTAAAACGTTTTGGAAGAATGTTCTCTGGTCAGATGAGACAAAAGTAGAGCTTTTTGGGCAAAGGCATCAACATAGAGTTTACAGGAGAAAAAAAGAGGCATTCAAAGAAAAGAACACGGTCCCTACAGTCAAACATGGCGGAGGTTGCCTGATGTTTTGGGGTTGCTTTGCCGCCTCTGGCACTGGACTGCTTGACCGTGTGCATGGCATTATGAAGTCTGAAGACTACCAACAAATTTTGCAGCATAATGTAGGGCCCAGTGTGAGAAAGCTTGGTCTCCCTCAGAGGTCATTGGTCTTCCAGCAGGACAATGACCCAAAATACACTTCAAAAAGCACTAGAAAATGGTTTGAGAGAAAGCACTGGAGACTTCTAAGGTGGTCAGCAATGAGTCCATATCTGAATCCCATAGAACATCTGTGGAGAGATCTAAAAATGGCAGTTTGGAGAAGGCACCCTTCAAATATCAGGGACCTGGAGCAGTTTGCCAAAAGAAGAATGGTCTAAAATTCCAGCAGAGCATTGTAAGAAACTCATTCATGGTTACTGGAAGCGGTTGATCGCAGTTATTTTGGCTAAAGGTTGTGCAACCAAATATTAGGCTGAGGGTGCCAATACTTTTCTCTGGCCCATTTTTGGAGTTTTGTGTGAAATGATCAATATTTTGCTTTTTGCTTCATTCTCTTTTGTGTTTTTTTCATTGAGGACAAATTAAATGAAGATAATAATACCAAACAATTTGTGATTGCAATCATTTTCAGGAAGAAAACTGAGTATTATCTGACAGAATTGCAGGGGTATCAATACTTTTAGCCACAACTGTAAGGGCTATAAGTGGCTCATAATGTATATAGGAGGCTATGTGGGGGATCGCACTGCACATAGGAGTCTATGTGGGGCTCAATGTCTTTAGGAGACTGTGGGTTCGTACTGTATACAGGAGATTGTGGGGGCTTATACTATATTTTGTAGGCTATGTGTGGGCTCACACTATATATAAAAGAGCTATGTGGGGACTCATACTGTATATAGAGGAGCTATGCAAGGGCTTATACTGTAAATGGGGGACTATTTGGGGCATATACAGTATATAGAGGGGCTATGTGGGGGCTTATACTTTATATAGGGGTTTATACTGTATAGGAGGATATGTTGAGTTCTTATGTATTTTAGAGGCTATATTGGGCATATAATGCACATAGGAGGATATGTGGGGGCTCATACTTTATATAGGCAGCTATGTGAGGGTCACACTATCTATATACAGGCTATGCGGGGCTCATAATGTATTTAGGAGACATTATGTGGGTTTGTACTGGGAGATTGTGGGGGCTCGTACTTTATTTTGGAGACTATTTGGGGCTCACAGTGTATATTGAGGGGCTATGTAGGGGTTCATATTGTATATAGGGGGCTATATTGTGACTCATACTGTATATGTACAGGGGCTATGTTTCTCTTCATCCTATATAAAGGGGCTGTTGGTGACCCATATGTTATATAGGTAGTCTATGAGAGGCTTCTTACTTTATATATGGTGCAATGTGGGGCTCATAAAGTATAAAGAAAGCTATTTGAGAGCTCATACTGTATATAGGAAGCTATATGTGGTCATACAGTGTATATAGAAGAGCTATGTGGGGGTTCATACTATATATAAAGGACTATGTTGGGGCTCAGCCTACCTACAGTGGGTACGGAAAGTATTCACACCCCTTTACATTTTTCACTTCTTGTTTCATTGCAGCCATTTGGTAAATTCAAAAAAGTTTTTTTTTTTTTCTCATTAATGTCCACTCTGCACCCCATCTTCACTGAAAAAAAACCTGAAATATAGACATTTTTGCAAATTTATTAAAAAAGAAAAAATGAAATATCCCATGGTCGTAAGTATTCAGAGTCTTTGCTCAGACACTCATATTTAAGTCACATCCTGTCCATTTCCTTGTGATCCTTCTTGAGATGGTTCTACTTCTTCATTAGAGTCCAGCTGTGTTTAATTAAACTGATAGGACTTGATTTGGAAAGGCGCACACCTGTCTATATAAGACCTCACAGCTCACAGTGCATGTCAGAGCAAATGAGAATCATGAGGTCAAAGGAACTGCCCAAGGAGCTCAGAGACAGAATTGTGGCAAGGCACAGATTTGGCCAAGGTTACAAAAGGATTTCTGCAGTACTCAAGGTTCCTAAGGGTACCGTTACACGAAGCAATATTGCTTGCAATTTCACTGGCAATTTGCTGATTCATGTGAAATATTGGACACATTGTTCTATTTTGTTGCCGTGTACAAAATGGAACAATGTGTCCATGATTTCACTGCACCCAGCAAATTGCCAGTAAAATTGCAAGCAATATTGCTTCAGGTAACGGTACCTTAAGAGCAAAGTGGCCTCCATAATTCTTAAATGGAAGAAGTTTGGGACCACCAGAAGTCTTCTTAGACTTGGCCGTCCAGCCAAACTGATCAATCCTGGCAGAAGAGCCTTGGTCACTGTGGCTGTGCTCCAGAGATGCAGTAGGGAGATGGGAGAAAGTTCCACAAAGTCAACTATCACTGCAACTCTCCACCAGTCAGGCCTTAATGAATGAGTTGCCCAACTGAAGCCTTTGCTCAGTGCAAGACATATGAAAGCCCGCATAGAGTTTGCAAAAAAACACACGAAGGACTCCCAGGCTATGAAAAATATGATTCGCTGGTCTGATAAGACGAAGATAGAACTTTTTGGTTATAATTCTAAGTGGTATGTGAGGAGAAAACTAGGCACAGCTCATCACCTGCCCAAGACACAGTGAAACATGGTGGTGGCAGCATCATGCTTTGGGGGTGTTTTTCAGCTGCAAGGACAGGATAACTGGTTGCAATTGAAGAAAGCATGAATGCGGCCAAGTACAGAGATATCCTGGATGAAAACCTCTTCCAGAGTTATCTGTCCATCAGACTTGGCTGAAGGTTCACCTTCCAATAAGACGATGACCCTAAGCACACAGCTAAAATAACAAAGGAGTGGCTTCATAACAACTCTGTGACCATTCTTGACTGACCCAGCCAGAGCCCTGACCTAAACCCAATTGAGCATCTCTGGAGAAACCTCAAAATGGCTGTCCACCAACCTTCACCATCCAACCTGACGGAACTGGACAGGATCTGAAAGGAAGAATAATGAGGTGTAAAGTGTACATTAATGAAAAAAAAATGGAACTTTTTTGAATTTACCAAATGGCTGCAAAGAAACAGAGTGAAAAATTTAAAGGGGTCTGAATACTTTCTGTACCCACTGTATATACTGTATAACTGAGCCCTCACAATATCTATAGGAGACTATGTTGGGGTAGGGTGTCCCAAAACTTTCTCCTATAACACTGGGCACCCCCTATTTTTTTTTACTTTAGCTAATAGTTGTAAATAGGCATAATTTCAGCATTCTAGGTGGAGTATAAGGATGTATTCAACAATTTACAAATCCTAAAAATTATTTTTATTTTTTGGTTTCTGCTAGTAGTTTTCTAAAAAATGTATTTTCTAAAAAATACTAATATTTGTTTTTCATATGTTGATCTTTCTTTTAAAAAATGCACTATTAGTACCCTTGCAATTTTCACACTGGCTACTGGGGCTTTTTAGATTCCTATTTCCTCTCCCTGAGAGAAGTTTACAGCTAAGATCCATATAATCAAAGACAGGATTACAGTGACTTGACACCTCTATACACAGCTGATAACACAGGATCCACAAATCAAAATAGATGATTTCACACAGCATGCTCCTTCCTCTTCATTCACCTTTGACAGATTTAAAAATGTGTTTAAAGAATGAACACATGCATTTTTATGTAAATACGACTTGTTGTTTATATGCTCAGTCTTTTAACTGGTTCAGGTTTAATAGCACATCCAGCAGTTCAAAGAAGTGATCTGATCAGATATTAATTTCGCTCTGAAAATACTCTAGACTTTACAAAAATACAAGTGAATGGAAAGACCAAAAAGCGATTATGAAGACACCTACGCATCTTCAGGAGCATTTCTGCTTACAATTATTAGTTTTTTTTTGTAGCTGAATGAACTTAAGAAAAACAACAAGGTATTGAAAATGGCAATACAAAAGACACTAAAAAATTGCTTGAGCAAACTAAGGTTAAAAAAGAGCTCTGGAAACTAACAAAAAGATGTCAGAAAAAAACTGCCATTCCTGAAGTGTTCCTCTTAAGCTTAACCTGAACATCACCTGGAAAGAAGATGTGTTCACAAAACCCCAGATAGTTCCATGTAAACTGGTTCCAGGGACTAGATCTGAATGTTGCTGCTATGTACATTTGTTGTTTCCTGAAACAGTGGAACGTTACAGTCTAAAAAAGAAAACCCCAGTGGCTGTTGTGAAAATAGCAAGATTTCTAAAGTGATTTACCGTATATACTCGTGTATAAGCCGACCCGTGTATAAGCCGACCCCCCTTCTTTTGCCCCAAAAATCTGGAAAAACCTATTGACTCGTGTATAAGCCGAGGGTGGACCCCAGCACAGGTATACAGACCCCAGCAGTGTGGTATACAGGCCTCCCCAGTGGTAGTATACAGCAGCCCCAGTGGTAGTATACAGATTCCCCAGCAGCCCCAGTGGTAGTATACAGATTCCCCAGCAGCCCCAGTGGTAGTATACAGGAGCCCCAGCAGCCCCAGTGGTAGTATACAGGAGCCCCAGCAGCCCCAGTGGTAGTATACAGGAGCCCCAGCAGCCCCAGTGGTAGTATACAGGAGCCCCAGCAGCCCCAGTGGTAGTATACAGGAGCCCCAGCAGCCCCAGTGGTAGTATACAGGAGCCCCAGTGGTAGTATACAGATTCCCCAGCAGCCCCAGTGGTAGTATACAGATTCCCCAGCAGCCCCAGTGGTAGTATACAGGAGCCCCAGCAGCCCCAGTGGTAGTATACAGGAGCCCCAGCAGCCCCAGTGGTAGTATACAGGAGCCCCAGCAGCCCCAGTGGTAGTATACAGGAGCCCCAGTGGTAGTATACAGATTCCCCAGCAGCCCCAGTGGTAGTATACAGGAGCCCCAGCAGCCCCAGTGGTAGTATACAGGAGCCCCAGCAGCCCCAGTGGTAGTATACAGCAGCCCCAGTGGTATACAGCAGGCCCCCAGGGGTACATATAGCAGCCCCCAGGGGGTACCCAGCAGCCCCCTGGGGGTACCCAGCAGCCCCCTGGGGGTACCAACAGCCCCCTGGGGGTACCAACAGCCCCCTGGGGGTACCAGCAGCCCCCTGGGGGTACCACCAGCCCCCAGGGGGTACCAACAGCCCCCTGGGGGTACCAACAGCCCCCAGGGGGTACCAACAGCCCCCTGGGGGTACCAACAGCCCCCAGGGGGTACCAACAGCCCCCTGGGGGTACCAATAGCCCCCAGGGGTACCAACAGCCCCCAGGGGGTACCAACAGCCCCCTGGGGGTACCAACAGCCCCCTGGGGGTCCCCAGCAGGTACCCCAGCAGCCCCCAGGGGGTACCAACAGCCCCCTGGGGGTACCAACAGCCCCCTGGGGGTACCAATAGCCCCCAGGGGGTACCAACAGCCCCCTGGGGGTACCAACAGCCCCCAGGGGGTCCCCAGCAGGTGCCCCAGCAGCCCCCAGGGGTACCCAGCAGCCCCCTGGGGGTCCCCAGCAGCCCCTGGGGGTACACAGCGGCCCTCGCCCCCCCTTGCTAGGGCCCCCCCCCCCGCTTCTCTTACCATTCCGGACTTCTGATCCGCGCCGCTCCTCGCTCCTCCGCGCTGCTCCGTCCGTCTTCTACATCCGGGATCCCCGGCCGCGCGATGACGTCACATGCCTGCGACGGCCGGAGATCCGAGATGTAGAAGACGGACGGAGCAGCGAGGAGGAGCGAGGAGCGGCGCGGATCAGAAGTCCGGAATGGTAATATAACCATCGGGGGGGGGCCCTTACAAGGGGGGGCAGGTGCCAGCACTTGGGGGGGGATTTAATTAGTTATGCACTGCTTTCCCCTGCCGGTGATAGACAGGGGAAAGCAGTGCATATTTAATGAGCGGCCCCACGCGACGGGGCCGCTCATACAGCAGCCTCCCCCCCCCCCCGCCTCCTGAAGCCTCCACAGCCCCCGGACACAGCCCCGGACACAGCCCCCCCCGTATTGACTCGTGTATAAGCCGAGGGGGAGACTTTTCAGCCCAAATTTTGGTCTGAAAAACTCGGCTTATACACGAGTATATACGGTATTTATATTTGGAGTGGAACCTTAGACTAAGAGCCTCATTCGTTCTGGGAATGTGCTTGTAAACCAAACCACTCATATCAAAGCAAATTTTCTACAAGAAATAATTGAAATGCAGATGATTTGTTCCACAACCCTAAAATATTTACTGTATTCATACAAAAGTATTACAGATCTGCAATTGCAGTTCTATAGTATATACAGTATACCTTTGTACAGGAAGTTAATGAGTTACAGTGCCTAAAGTTAGTTTAGTAGAGCTGTCACACATGTACAGTATCAAATATGAAGGCTCCATGTTCAGAGTGTGGTGAACACATAAAGGCCGGAAATCAGAAGTGAGAAAAAGACCGCGATTGATGGCTTATGTGCATGCGCTAGAAGATGTATTACTAGTACTGTCCTATAGCTGCGTAGGGAAGAAGGTACTGTAGAGAGGGCTCACATGATGCTCATAATGCGAAATCGTGCTCTTTACCAAGTTACAATTTATGAAAAATGTTAGCTTGTCTTCTAAAATGCTCTAAGACCATGTTACTTGTAATCCAAGGTTCCACTTTAATTGAAATACATTGTTGTCATACATGTACCACCCAAAATTTCATTTAAACCGTAGGTCAAAGCTTTTCTTTAAAATGAGCTCCAATTGATATCAAGAGGATTCTTTCACTTTTAGTAATGTGTATCTTTGTCATGACTTCTTACTCATGCCCAGCACTGTGCAGCTACTTTATCAGGTTGCAGCATATGGGAGACAAAAAAAATTACGCAACAGACCAAAGAATGGTTGCCAATCTGGCCACACACACAATGGTAAAACACCAAAATGTATAGAGGCAGGGCCACCTACCTCTGGCTGTGTGGATTCAAATGTAGTATAATATTATGCAATGACACATGTAGTGCAAAATCAATTTTTTTCTCCATGAAATGAAGATGAGAATCCAGCTGTAGAGGAACGTTCATTGTGCATTGTCAGCTTTTGTTAACTCTCGCATCCTTGTCTATCAGACTAGCCACTTCTACCATCCACCAAACCGGCTGTATTCATTGAGACACAAAAGCACTGGTTTAGAGAGGGTGCAGGTAGGACACAGACTTATAACAGTGTTTTTATCGGAGTTTGTGGCAAACAGGAAAGGTGAAGGCAGTATTGGACACTAATCTGGGAAGGCATATGTGCATGAGAGTACTGGGCCTAAGGCCTCATTCACAAATCAGTATGTTGCCTCAGTGTTTTTATACCAAAGGAGTGGAAATTACAAACAAAAATTATAATTGAACAATTGATACCTGTTCTGTGTTTTGGAGACAATCCTAGTTTTGGAATTCAAATACTGATAAAAAATACTGATGTGTGAAGGAGGCCTAAGTATTAGTGAAAGCTGGTAAGGTGTTAGAATAGATTTACTGTTTAAAATGCTGCAGAATCCTGCTGCACATGTTGTCTGACAAATGTATTTAGAGTTCCATGTGGGGGGTGCAGCTTGGTGGCAATAGGGACAGTGCTTTAGTAGAAAGAGCTATGGCTTATTAGGTTTCAACATGCAACAAAGTTTTTCCACCACAAATAGTTCTAAGGCTATGTGTCCCCGATCAGGACACTCTGGGTTCTAGATGCAGCTTTTTTGTAACTGCAAACACACGAGTGTTCTCTGGGAGAACGCAGTGTCCGTGTCCACGATCACCTCTCTGGGTGCAGCAGATTTTTGCTGTGTTCCCTCGCCAAGAACACTCGTAACTCTGCAAGAATAAATTAATATTCAGTGGCCCATTTACGCTGCGGAAAGAAAAACCACAGTAGGCATGGGATTTCTATAAATATGTACTGCAGAACACAGCGTTTTGGATGCAGCATAAATAGGCTATGTCCAAAACGCTGATAACACTGATCGTGAGCACTCAGCCTTAAAGTAAGCAAGCCCAGAGGCTGTTTAAAGACTTACTAAAATTATTATTCAGCATGAGCCACTGTGATAAATACCGTTCTTCTTCTGCTTGTCCAATGTAAATTTACACTACCATAGTATTTGTCAGAAATAATAAACCTGCTATTTACTGTCAGGCTTCTAGAAATTGACCAGAGTTGGTCATTTATACTAACTAGGTCGTATTTTATTGACTATTTATGGTATGTTAATAATTATTATCATAAATAAAGTAATTGGTCACAGCACCTGTGGTTGCGTGCTAGGCCCCTCGTTCCTCCAGCCAGCACCTGGACTCACGCCCAAACCGGAGAGTTCACATCCGGATCACAATGCAGTATCAAAGTAAAAAACGAACAGTGCCACAGACCTTTGATGGTGCAAAAAATCTCTGTGTGTTTATTCCATGGTCAAGAAAAAAGCGATGTTTCGACCGCTTGATAAAGACCACAGGTGTGGTCGAAACGTTGCTTTTTTCTTGACCATGGAATAAACACACAGAGATTTTTTGCACCATCAAAGGTCTGTGGTGCTGTCCGTTTTTTACTTTAATAATTATTATCATGTCATAAAGGTTTGATATGGGCAGATTACACCACTGGGGTCCACATCTGGGTGGGAAATTGCACACTGGGCAGGGATCTTGCTATTCCTTACTCCAATTAGCGGCCACATGACTTGATCGTGCTGATGGTATGTCAGGACACAAATGATGACCCCTTTGCTGTGATAATGAAATTCCTCTGAATGCTGCTGAGATTTCATGTACAGAGCAGTGCATGTACAGCACCTTCAAGCATGGTACACGTGGAAAGGGGAGAAAACAGTGATAAACTCGCGCTGCCTTCAAAAACCATGAACAATGGAGAATCACTTGACTTTATTATTTCTCTACGCTTTTCATGCTCCACCGTCCACTTCCTCAGGACAATAAAATCAGCTTCAGTAGCTGATTTTATTCACCTGAGGAAGTGCGTGGTGACGCATGAAATGCGTAGAGAAATAATAAAGTCAAGTGATTCTCCATTGTTCATGGTTTTTGAAGGCAGCGTGAGATCATCACCGTTTTCTCCCCCCTTCCACGTGTCCCTTTGATGGTCTTGGTTGTTTGCGGCAGCGTAACATACTCTGCATAGTGGTTGTGGCTCTCAATCTAACAGGTTAGTGCAATTATTTGGGATAGAAATATTTCTTCTAAGGGTAAGACCCTATTTTGTGCTGTCTTCCTTTCAGTTATTCCTGTAAAATAAATGGTGTCATTCAAAAGTACAGCTTACACCACAAAAACAAGTCCACATGTGGCTTTATTGACTGAGAAATAAAAAAGTTATGGCTCTTGAAAGAAGAGGAGGAAAAATGTGTAAAAAAGGGAAAAGACAAGGCAGTGAATAGGTTAAAATAAAGTGGTCCAGGGCATATCCTGCCTCTGTTAGACTATTTTGCTTTAACGTGGGGATTTTAGTGGAGGCCTAAATAAAGTAATTTTTTCTTCATTTGGTGCTGGATTGTAAACCTACTTTTCTGGTCATCATAATGGGAGACCCAGACAATGGGGTTTAGGGCTCCGCCCTCCGGAGGTCACACTAGGTACTACAAGTTTGTAGACACCGCCTCCTCCGCTTATAAACCCCCACCGTAGGGAACATCCTCAGTTTTTAACTTAGTGTGCTCGGAGGATCACGCTTTGCTTGCACTTCACTGCATTCTCACAGCTTACGTGATGGCGTATGAAGACAAGGTAAATGGTCCCGGTCGGGACCCTCGACAGTCTCCCCGCTCACCCTTTGTGGAACACGCTGGTGGAGGTACCGGAGGGCTTTTTAGCCTGGACACTTGCTGTTCTCCCGGTACGCTGTCGAGCTCCTTCCTTTCCACCCCTCCATGGAGGCTCTGGAGAGGGGGAGCCTGGAGCCTTGCACAGCTCCGCTCCGTCCGAGGCCTCCCTAAATGGTGCTTACAGACCGGACGGAGCCAGCCCAGTCCGAGGCCTCCCTAAATGGTGCTTACACTCCGGACTGGTGCTGTACCCCCGTCCGAGGCCTCCCTAAAGGTGCTTACAGACCGGACCGGCACTGAGGCACCTGGTGTGTCTCCTGTGTGCCTGGGGGTAGTGTCTGTCACTTGGTGTCATGACACTCAGACCGCGCGGTTACCCTCGGGTCCGCGGTTCTGTCGGTGTACCCTGTGCTGGGGTCACTCTGGCTGACCGCCCTGTGTGTCTCAGGGGCTGAGGCTGTAGACTGCTGATGTTGGTTTTGTGCATGCAGTCGGTGTGTGTATGTGTATTGTTACACACTCTTTTCCCGCGCTGCGGGCTCTGGCACCTCCATTACTGAGGCTGCCTGGAGGAGGAGGAAGCAGCTCTTACGGTGACATCACCGATGGGCGTCTTTTGTGTTCTCCCGCGTGTTCCTGGCCGCGCCTATGACTTTACTGTCGGCGGCCATCTTCTCCCTCTCTTCCCGGCTGGGATCTGGCTGCAGCGTGTGTCTGCACTTTCCAGGGGAGACCGGAACTCGCGGAGGTCACACACGAACACCGCTTCCTCCTACCGCTTACTGCGGTCGGTAAGCCACCGGGATCTCCGGTTTGTTTATTACAACTTGGCTTATTTCCCCCTACTGTGGCGATGTCCTCAGTAAGGAAACATGCTGCTAAGGCGGCAGATGGCACCATTACCTGCGCTACATGCAACGGTTCACTGGTGGAGGGGTCCTGCAATAATTGCGGACGCCCAGAGACCCGGACAGTTACTGTTGAATCAGAATCTGCGGGTCTGTACCCTGAGGTTCGGGTGATCCCAGGGACATGGGAAGCGCAGAATAAGATAAATGAATCTCTGCTGTCCCAGATGTCCTCCATGTCGCAATCCCTGGAGGCACTTCATAGGAGGCTGGAAAACCCAGCTACTCCTCCCAGTTACCCCCGGGTGCTTCTTACTTCTTCTGTGAGACCCCCTAAGCGAGCTCGTGAGGCCTCTCCAGAGCTCCAAGCTCCCTCTGAGGAGGAGCGTTCCTCTGATGGTGAGGAAGATGATGGGGGTTCTACTCTCGGGTCTGTCTCTGAACCTCCAGATGGGGTGGAGGATCTGGTGTCCTCCATCAATGAGACATTACGTCTGGTCACTCCTCCTGAGGAGGTGACTGTTCACCCCAAGGAGGTCTATCAATGGCTGCGGCCGGAGGCGAGACCAAGTGGGTCCTTTATGGACCACACTAATTTTGGAAGGGTGATTAGAGCACCCAGGTTACATCCTGGGCGGCGTTATGTCCGTAAACCTAAGGACCTTCGTTTTCCCTTTCCTCAGGAGGTGCTTCTGGAATGGTCACAGTCCCCTAAGGTGGACGCTTCCATGACTAGGATTGCTGCACGCTCCTTGTTTTCTGCCTCTGATAGCTCCTCATTGAAGGATGCTACTGATAGACAGGTCGAGCAACTCGCCAAGTCTTCCTATGAGGCTGTGGGGTCTTCATTTGCCCCTAATTTTGCCGCGGTCTGGACCCTACAAGCGATTACCTCCTGCTTGGATGGTATCTCTGATCTAGCTAGGGCCAGCCCAGAGGTCCTGGCACTCACCGACAGAGCAAGGGCTTATGCGGATTACGCCAGGACGGCAACTTTGGAAACTGCCACTCGCTCGGCTGTGGCTTCGGCCAATGCTATAGCGATCCGCAGGTTGTTGTGGCTGCGTCTTTGGGACTCAGATGCCACGTCTAAGAAGATTTTGCAAAATCTTCCGTTTGCTGGTGACAGGCTCTTCGGCACCGAGCTGGACAAGCTGATAAAGGATTCTGCTGAGTCTAAGATACCGCAGAATAAGCCTAAGCCACGGTATTCCGTGAAAAGGAACCCAAAACAGTGGTCCTTTCGCCCCAGCTCGCAGTCATCAGCGGCGTCCGCTCGCGCGGACCGTGGGGGCAAGCCCTCCACTCAGTGGCGCAACAAAAGTCGCCAAAAGAAGCCGGCAGGGGCTGCAGCTGCCACCCCTAAACCCGCTTCGGCATGACTCGCTCCTTCATCCTGTCTCCCCACAGGTGGGGGGCCGCCTGTCTCTTTTCCAGGACAGATGGCTTCTCCACGTTCAAGACCAGTGGGTCCGAGACGTAGTCTCAAAAGGCTACAGGATAGAGCTGACGTCACAGCCGGCACACACCGATTCCATCGGTCTGTTCCATCCCTAGACAAAGCTCAGGCTTTTCATCTGGTGTTGGAGGGACTCCGCAGAGACGGAGTGGTGGTCCCAGTACCCACGGGAGAGAGGTTCAGGGGTTTTTACTCCAACCTCTTTATTGTCCCAAAGAAGGACGGCTCTTTTCGTCCGGTTCTGGACCTCAAGTTGTTCAACCGCCACGTGTTGGTTCGGAAGTTCCGTATGGAATCCCTGCGCTCCGTGATCGCGGCTGTGTCACAGGGAGACTTCCTGGCGTCCATAGATATCCGAGACGCCTACCTTCACGTGCCCATTGCACCGGCTCATCAGCGCTGGTTGAGATTCGCAGTGGGGGAAGAACACTTCCAATTTGTGGCACTGCCATTCGGGCTAGCCTCGGCACCGCGAGTGTTCACAAAGGTGATGGCCTCAATGATGGCTCTCCTGCATGTGCAGGGACACGCCGTCATTCCCTATTTGGACGACCTGCTGGTCAGGGCGCCATCGGAAGACCTTTGTCGGGTGAGCCTGGAGGTGACCATGAAGTCTCTGGAACAGTTCGGGTGGCTTCTCAACATTCCAAAGTCGACCCTGATTCCGACCCAGTCTTTGACATATCTGGGCATGGACTTCCACACGGACTCAGCCCTGGTGTCCCTACCTCAAGCCAAACAGCTTGCGATCCAATCAGGAGTGCAGAATGTTCTCCTGTCACCACAATCTTCCCTACGGGGGTTGATGAAGCTGGTGGGACGCATGGTAGCGGCGATAGAGGCGGTGCCTTTCGCACAGTTTCGCCTCCGTCCTCTCCAGTTGGAGATTCTTCGCCGATGGGACAAAAGGACGCTTTCTCTGAATCGGCTGGTGACGCTGTCACAATCGACCAGGGACTCCCTACAGTGGTGGCTCCAGCCACTTCATCTGTCACGGGGCCGGTCCTTTCTAAAACCGTCATGGTTAGTGGTGACCACCGACGCCAGTCTGAAAGGCTGGGGTGCGGTGTTCTTGCACCACAGGGCTCAAGGCCTCTGGACTCAGTCGGAGTCGGCATTACAGATCAACGTGCTGGAGATCAAGGCGGTCTATCTGGCGCTCCTGGCGTTTCAGAAATTCCTGTCAGGACAACCCATTCGGGTTCAGTCCGACAATGCGACGGCCGTCGCCTACATAAATCATCAGGGAGGGACCAGAAGTGCTCAGGCCCTCGCCGAAGTCCACCGCATTCTAGCCTGGGTGGAGGAAAACGGCTGCCTGATCTCCGCAGTTCACATCCCAGGGGTCGAGAACTGGGAGGCCGACTACCTGAGCCGACAGGGGATGGACGCCGGAGAGTGGTCCCTGCATCCAGACGTCTTCCGGGACATCTGCAGCAAATGGGGCACTCCGGACGTGGATCTGATGGCCTCACGGCTGAATCATCAGGTACCCCAATACATGGCACGATCGTGGGATCCTCAGTCTCTGGGGGCGGATGCCCTGATCCTGAGTTGGTCCAGCTTCCAGCTGCCATATGTGTTCCCGCCTCTGGCTCTGATTCCCAGGGTTCTGTGGAAAATCAGGACAGAATGCAGAGTAGCCATTCTAGTGGCTCCAGATTGGCCCCGGAGGTCCTGGTACCCGGACCTCTGGCAACTGTCAGGCGGACACCGGTGGGCTCTTCCAGAACGCGCAGATCTACTCGCGCAAGGCCCATTCTTCCACCTCAATTCCAGGGCCCTCAGATTGACTGCATGGCTCTTGAGGCCTGGTTGCTGACATCCAGGGGCTTCTCTCCTACGGTGGTTGCCACGATGAATCGGGCAAGGAAACCTGTCTCCAGGAAGATATACCACAGAACGTGGAAAATCTTTTTCTCCTGGTGTGCCTCTGGTGGACGCCCACCGTGGCCCTTGTCCATCCCGACATTGTTGGCCTTCCTACAGTCGGGTTTGGAGTTGGGATTATCCCTTGGCTCTCTGAAAGGTCAAGTATCGGCACTTTCAGTGCTGTTTGACAGGCGCTTGGCGCTCCTCCCGAAGGTTCGCCAATTTCTGCAAGGGGTGTCTCGGGTGGTTCCGCCTTACAGACGACCTCTGGACCCTTGGGACCTCAACATGGTCCTGGCGGCACTGCAGAAACCGCCGTTTGAGCCACTGAGAGACATCTCTCTCTCTCGTCTGTCCCAGAAGGTGGTTTTTCTGGTGGCAATTACGTCTCTGAGAAGGGTCTCAGAATTGGCTGCACTTTCGTGCAAGTCACCCTTTCTGGTGGTTCACCAAGACAAGGTGGTGTTGCGCCCGCGGCCTGAATTCTTGCCGAAGGTGGTTTCAACTTTCCACCTAAACCAGGAGATTGTTCTCCCATCATTTTGCCCCGCTCCCGTTCATCAGGTTGAGCGCGACCTCCATACTCTGGATCTCGTGAGAGCTGTACGCATTTATGTGTCCAGGACCGCCTCCTTTAGGAGTTCGGATTCCTTATTTGTCCTCACGATGGGTCGCTGTAAGGGGTCCGCGGCTTCGAAGTCGACCTTGGCCAGATGGATCAAGGCTCCCATTCAGGAGGCATACCGGTCTTCTGGTTTGCCTCTCCCAGTGGGTTTGAAGGCACACTCTACTAGAGCTGTAGGTGCCTCATGGGCCTTGCGACATCGAGCATCTGCTCTACAGGTGTGTCAGGCGGCCACCTGGTCCAGCCTGCACACTTTCTCGAAGCACTATATGGTGCATGCCCATGCCTCTGCGGACGCAAGTTTGGGCAGGCGGGTCCTCCAGGCGGCGGTTGCCCACCTTTAAGGGGGACCGTGTATTATCCGTCTTGTTGAGGAACTCTTCCCGCCCTGGGGTATTGCTTTAGGACATCCCCATTGTCTGGGTCTCCCATTATGATGACCAGAAAAAAGAGAATTTTGTTTACGTACCGTAAATTCTTTTTTCTTTAATCATCAATGGGAGACCCAGCACCCACCCAGTTGTTCCGTTGCATGTTTGCATTTGATCTGTTCTCTGTTGAGACAGTGTTTTCCGGGTTGTTCAAACCGTCTGTGCACGGTATTCTTCCCGATGTTTCGGGTGTGGTTCATTTTTCTCCTCGCAGCTTATGGACTAAACTGAGGATGTTCCCTACGGTGGGGGTTTATAAGCGGAGGAGGCGGTGTCTACAAACTTGTAGTACCTAGTGTGACCTCCGGAGGGCGGAGCCCTAAACCCCATTGTCTGGGTCTCCCATTGATGATTAAAGAAAAAAGAATTTACGGTACGTAAACAAAATTCTCTTTTTTCCTTAGTTACTATCGTGGACACCAGCCCTGAAGATCCATGCATCTAACCTCAGAATTTAATGTTCTTGTGGTGAGCTGATGTTTCCTTTGTCCTTTTGTATGTTTGTATCTGATCATGTTCTCTGAACAATTTCTAGGAGGTGTATGGGAACATTTAAAGAGGACCTGTCACCCCCTGGTGCTTTCAAAAGTGACAGCACCACTGAATGCAGTGTGTCTGCCGCATTCAGGGAAGCTGTGTACTAAGGCTCTAGCTCCCCTGTACGCCGAAAAACACTTTGCAAACTTTACAGTTAAGAGGTCCCCTGGGTTGGATCTGATAAAGAGGTCCTTGCTGCTGGCACAGTCCTCCCTGCCTCCCTGTGTGTTCCACCCCTTCTATGTGTCTGCCGCTGCCTCCTCTTCTGGGTCTGCCCTCCTCTTCTATTGATGTCACATGGAACTGGAGCAGAAGGGAAGGGCAGACCCAGAACAAGAGGAGGCGGCGGCAGACACAGAGGGGGTGGAACACACAAGGAGAAAGGCAGGGAGGATTGTGCCAGTAGCCAGGACCTCTTAAGAGGTCCTGTGGGTCGGATCTGATTAACTGTAAAGTTTGGAAAGTGTTTTTTTTCGGGGTACAGGGGGGGGGCTAGAGCCTTAGTACACAGCTTCCCTGAATGCAGCAGACACGCTGAATTCAGTGGTGCTGTCACTTTTGAAAGCACCAGGGGGGTGACAGGTCCTCTTTAATTACTTATGCATTTTCAGGGGAATTATCAGAAGAATAGTAAAACCAAGGTTTTTTGCTGCTCCAAAATGATGGGAAGACATGCCAGGAGAGTTCATGTCTACCTGCATGCGTGTACCACTGCTAAGGAATTTTTCATAATAATGTAAATACAAATTTTATTTTTGTTTAGGGGAGAATGTTCCTGTACTTTTTTTCTGTTCTATTTAGGTCACAGGCATCTAATTGATTTCTCTGGGATAAAAAAAAGCGAAGCAATTTAAGGGGGTTTCTGCCAATGCTAATTAGTACCCTAGTAGCTATTAAATAATATACATATGCAGTATTGACAGGTTTAAAAATATAACAATATATGATTATGTAATGAAACCTGCCCATGAGGTTTAAAAATCTACAAGGGAAAGCATGTTATTGCTAAAAAAAATCTGGCTGTTCACAGAGTGCTGTATCCAAGCATATTAATGGAAAGTTGAGTGGGAGGTGTGGTAGAAAAAGGTGCACAAGCAATCAGTATAAACACTTGAAAGGATTGTTAAGAAAAGGACATTCAAAAATTTGGAATAAAGGACTAAAAAGGAAAGGCCGCACAAAAGTGTTTATCCATAGGATTATGTGAGTGCAGCAAGTTGTTGAAACCGCTCACCTGTTCAGGTTGTGAGATGTCATAACCCCCTCATAAACCTGTGACAAATGTAGATGTCAAGCAGTACGGTCTGCTGCAGTCCTCCCATGAGTTGAACATTCAAATATGCTTAGGAGAAAAGGGATCCAATGATTCAGGTTGTTAGAAATACAAATGGTTTATTATATGTTTCAGGATCTAGCCCCTTCCTCAGATAACACCACACGAAATAAGATGTACCAATGATGATGATGATAACAATGCATTAAAGAATAGTGGTGCCTTTATTTGATGCATTTCAGAGCGTGTCCTCGCTCCTTCATCAGAAATGCAATCATTCATTGAATTTGTATCAACCACCACAGATAACGTGGATAACATTTTGCCAATAAGTCAGCGTACTTGGCTTTGTTTGATAACTGAACATATGAAAATACTGCATTCAAGCGATGCTTTTCTTCTACCTTCTGACTGTGTAGGATAGCAGTCAGGACATGTTTGATGAGGGAAGGGGTGGTGGGGCGAGGTAAGAGGAATGTTGAACTCCATTTTTTCCCTAGCACTTTCTGTGTGGATGTTTCTGGCTTGCAGCCAATAAGGACAAATAAAACATCCACCTGTTGTAGACACAA
The DNA here is from genome assembly GCA_033576535.1 of Allobates femoralis. NCBI lineage: Eukaryota > Metazoa > Chordata > Amphibia > Anura > Aromobatidae > Allobates > Allobates femoralis. The sequence goes on from JARQOC010000003.1 coordinate 158,605,127, forward strand.
GGGCTTGGTGTCATTGGTTGGCTTGTGTAATTGGCTGCATAAGTCACATGTCCCTCTGGATATTAGAAGCGGCCATTTGACGTCCTCACCATTTTTAGAGTATTACTGCTAGGGACAGTGCTACTGCTGCGCTGTGCTGCTCCATCCTGCTCCATCTGTGCCACACAAAAAGATAGCTATTTGATCAATTTTTAAATTGAACAGGAGGGCGTGGGTTCCATCTGAAAATAGCCATTTTTTGCATAGAACAAGTGTGATTAGCAAATCTGTGTATGTTGTAAAAGCTGTGTTTTTTTGCATAAATCAAGTGATTGCCAAATCTTTGTTTCCCCTAGAAAGGCTTTTATTAAGTCTCAAAGAAGTGTTTGTCAAATCCTGTTTCCCCTAAAAAGTCTTTTTTTGCCTCAAACAAGTGATTGAGAAATATTTGTGTTTTTCCTTAAAGGCTTTTATTGGCCTCCAACAAACTCATTGACAAATCTATCTGTTGTCAAATAACCTTTTATTGGGCCTCAACCATGTGCTTTACAAATCTGTGTGCATCAATCATGAGTATGACATTCCAAGGTCATAGTGGAAGGGGCAAAGCCTTGGTGTTTTAGGTGTATGTGGGGAAGGTGGTACTGCTAATGTTACTAAAAGCTGTAAGACCAAATATGTCATATTTCAAGCCAAGTGACTACTTCTATTACTGGACAGCCTACTTCAGTCTCTTTGGCAGCAGGAGAACGATATGAGTTGTGCATGAGGTCCCAAAAGCGCATTTGCTACTTTTCATGGAAAGGGCTGCATCAAGTGGCCTCTACTACTCTTACTCCACCTCAACATCACACACTGTATAGTCCTTAGAAATGGCACCCTAATTAACCATGTTTTCCTCCAACCGCACCACTGACTGTGGGGAAACACAAAGGGCTATTCTACAGAGATGTTCACACATTTTCTTCCATGGGCATCAGAAAGCTGCTCCAAAGATACACAGACTCCAGAGGATGATAGCATCTGCACCGATGTCCAAAATCTTCAGGAGTTGGATCTAGGGATGGACCTAATAGTGTCCCATCAGAATCCAGATTCTCATCACCAGAGTTTAACAGGTGGTGGTAATGATGATGATGATGAGACTCAGATACCTGAGAAGCACCTGCACTGTACTGTGCATTCAGGGCAGGAAGAAGAGAAGGGTGACTCTCAGGGTGCAGAGTGGGGCAACAGATAGGAGGATCATGATGTTCAAGATCTCACTTGGAATCAACCCAGAGTCATGCAGCTGAGTAGCTCAGTAGAGGAGGTGGAGAAGGAAGACGAGAAGGTTAGGTTGGATCTTCCCACTCAGAGACTGAGTGCTGCAACCATGACAAGCACTGCATCCACATCCACAACTCTGGCTCTGGACAGCAGCGCTTATGAGTCTGCAGTTGTCAGAAGAGGCAAATGTTGCTTAGCCTGGGCCTTTTTTGCACTGCAAAGGTTGACCCAACCCACGTTACTTGAAAAAATGTAAAAAAAATTCAGTAGAGGCAAAAAAAAACCTATTGACTACTAAATGTGTTACTCTGGCAAACTTACTATGATAAAACAGGGCATAGCATTCCTCATCGAACTCTGTCTACTTCATCAACCAAATCTGCTGATTTCTCCTTTGTCACAATGTAAAATGTTGTCACAAAGGTCTCTGACTGTAGAACCTCTGCTTATTTACCCACTACAGCGGTGAGTGAGAGTCCATCAGCTGTTACGGAAATGCACACAACTGCTGTTTTTGACCGGTCTGAGACACTGAGCAAACCACCATATTATCGCCGCCTGAACCTCCCTCACAGTGCAGCAGTTTGTTGGGTCCACTCTACTCCCAGCAAGCCCTTGGTCCCATAGATGTAATCATGTAAAAGATTATTTGCTCCTACACATCCCAAAGCAAAGAGCATGAACTTCACCATATCCAATTTATTAACTATGAAAATGCTGCCTTTCTGCCTTTTGGATACAGATGATTTCCGAAAGCTGATGATCATCCCAACCCCCCAGTATCAGTTTCCCAGTCACCATTACATCTCTAAGAAACCTTTGCGCCTTACTAGAATATTGCAGACAACATCACCGGTTCCTTGACAAATTCTGTGTGTGACAGGGTGCATATCACCACTGACACCTGGAAGAGCAAACATAGCCACGGGCATTACATCATGCTGGCTAACCACTGGGTGACTCTGGTAGCTGCGGGGTCAGGCGGGGAAGGGTCTAGTCCAAGTCTTGAAATCCTCAAGATTTTTGTGACAAACCTTTGTATCTACTACTTCATCCACTGCATCTGCCTCCTTCTCTAGGGCCTCCATCAGCACCCTCAACCTCTCGCTTAATGTTCCAACAGTCCACCTTCACCTCTATACTGCTATGCCAGGGCTCGCCAACATCATACAGTGTTGAAATTAAGATGCCTTGGAGATGTTAGTCACACAGCTGAAGAGCTATAGATATCTACAGTTGTGGCCAAAAGTATTGACACCACTGCAATTCTGTCAGATAATACTCAGTTTCTTCCTGAAAATTATTTCAATCACAAATTCTTTGGTATTATTATCTTCATTTAATTTGTCTTCAATGAAAAAATACAAAAGAGAATTGTCCTAAAGGCAAATTGGATATAATTCCACACCAAACATAAAAAAAGGGGTGGACAAAAGTATTGACACCGTTAGAAAAATCATGTGATGCTTCTCTGATTTTTGTAATTCACAGCACCTGTAACTTACCCGTGGCACCTAACAGGTGCTGGCAATAACTAAATCACACTTGCAGCCAGTTGAGATGGATTAAAGTTGACTCAACCTCTGTCCTGTGTCCTTGTGTGTACCACATTGAGCATGGAGAAAAGAAAGAAGACCAAAGAACTGTCTGAGGACTTGAGAAACCAAATTGTGAGGAAGCATGAGCAATGTCAAGGCTACAAGTCCATCTTCAAAGACCTGAATGTTCCTGTGTCTACCGTGCGCAGTGTCATCAAGAAGTTTAAAGCCCATGGCACTGTGGCTAACCTCCCTAGATGTGGACGGAAAAGAAAAATTGACGAGATTTCAACGCAAGATTGTGCGGATGGAGGATAAAGAACCTCGACTAACATCCAAACAAGTTCAAGCTGCCCTGCAGTCAGAGGGTACAACAGTGTCAACACGTACTATCCGTCGGCGTCTGAATGAAAAGGGACTGTATGGTAGGATACCCAGGAAGACCCCACTTCTTACCCCGAGACATAAAAAAGCCAGGATGGAGTTTGTCAAAACTTACCTGAGAAAGCCTAAAACATTTTGGAAGAATGTTCTCTGGTCAGATGAGACAAAAGTTGAGCTTTTTGGGCAAAGGCATCAACATAGAGTTTACAGGAGAAAAAAAGAGGCATACAAAGAAAAGAACACGGTCTCTACAGGCAAACATGGCGGAGGTTCCCTGATGTTTTGGGGTTGCTTTGCTGCCTCTGGCGCTGGACTGCTTGACCGTATGCATGGCATTACGAAGTCTAAAGACTACCAACAAACTTTGCAGCATAATGTAGGGCCCAGTGTGAGAAAGCTGGGCCTCCATCAGAGGTCATGGGTCTTCCAGCAGGACAATGACCCAAAACACACTTCAAAAAGCATTAGAAAATGGTTTGAGAGAAAGCACTGGAGACTTCTAAGGTGGCCAGCAATGAGTCCAGACCTGAATCCCATAGAACACCTGTGGAGAGATCTAAAAATGGCAGTTTGGAGAAGGCACCCTTCAAATATCATGGACCTGGAGCAGTTTGCCAAAGAAGAATGGTCTAAAATTCCAGCAGAGCATTGTAAGAAACTCATTGATGGTTACCGGAAGCGGTTGATCGCAGTTATTTTGGCTAAAGGTTGTGCAACCAAGTATTAGGCTGAGGGTGCCAATACTTTTGTCTTGCCCATTTTTGGAGTTTTGTGTGAAATGATCAATGTTTTGCTTTTTGCTTCATTCTCTTTTGTGCTTTTTCATTGAAGACAAATTAAATGACGATAATAATACCAAAGAATTTGTGATTGCAATCATTTTCAGGAAGAAACTGAGTATTATCTGACAGAATTTCAGGGGTGTCAATACTTTTGGCCACAACTGTATGCAGGCCAGGTTTGACCATTGGCTCTCTCCATTAAACCTGTGATAATTGTGCAAAACTGGTGGCGGCTCTATGCCAGAGCAAACACACCCCCATACTTTGCAATGCTCACATCATCCACCTGGTTGAATCGCAATTCCTATGCCACTATCTTAGCCTGGATGAGCCGCTGCAGAAGGCACGGTCACTGTGTGTTCACTTCCACTGTTCACACCCTGAGACACATCAGAAACCATCGCTACAGAAGTATGTGCCAACATGGTGAAATTCTACTCTGAACGTGTTGCATCAACTGTGGCAGCAGCGACAAGTCCCAGTGCAGTATGTCATGGCTACAGATGAGCAAACCTTTTGAAGCTTGGGTTCGGTTTGGCTCGCTGAATTGGCATATGTTTGCCGAACTGTTCGTCGAACGTCTGAATCTCATTGAAATCAATGGGAGGCAAAGTCAAGAGCATAGAAAGCACCTTAAAAGGGGCACAAAAACTGCCAAAACAGCTCAAAATAGGGACAGTCACCAGGAAAAATTCTATCTATTTCCCAGACTTAAAATTTTCATCATTGGGCATTATGGTTGCATGGGACAACACCTGGCCTATAATTTCAAGATTCAGCATTGATCAGAAACCGGAAGATGAGTTACAGGTGTAGGCATGGGGCTCAGAGAACCCTGCCAAATTTTCAAAACAAACAACAAAGGCACCCCAATAAGGGACTCCCATTTCAAAAAATTAGGACTAGACACCATGAAAATGGCATCAACTGACCCAGATTAAGAATTGTCCAATGGTGCAGCCTGCTTGCATGGCACAGAGTCCAGAACAGGGCCTGGCCTAGCATTTCAAGGTTAAACATTGATCAGGAACAGAGGGATGAGTGACACGTGGTACTGTTGGATTGGGAGCGCTCATACCTCATGCAATCTCTCCAATAAATGTTATGCTCCGCCTCACTCAGATGGCATAAGTTTTAGTTTCATGGACTACTAAAAGCATTAGTCAGGTGGGTCAGTGGCATGTATAGGCTTATTGGACAGGGGGCCCTCATACCTCATGCAAAAGCTCAAATAAATTTTATGCTGCTACACACTCAGGTGCGACAAGGATTAGTTTACGAACTACTACACGAAGAAGGATATAGGTGGGTCAGAAACATGTGTAGGCTTGGTGCTCACACAGCTCTGAGAAATTTGCAAAACACACAATAAAGACACCCCAAGAAAAGTCTCCACATTTAAAAAAAGTAGGGCCGGACAATATGAAAGTAGCATCAATTGACGCAGAATGAAAACTGTATAATGGTGCAGCATGTATGGTACAGGGTTTGGAACAGGGCCTGGCCTACCATTCGAAGGAAAAGCAACAGGTAGATGAGTGGCACGTGTAGGCAGCGTGCTCAGAGAGCCCTGCTAAATTCAGGAAATAGACAAAGAGACCCCAAGAAGAGTATCCACATTTCCAAAAATAAAGGCCAGATACCACCAAAGTGACATCAATTTACCCAGAATAAAAATTGTATAATAGCGAGATGAATGCAGCACACTGAAAAGTACAACATTGCCAAGTCTGCCCAGTCTGCCACTGGGGTGGAAAAGTCCTTGGAGAGCCATGACTGGTTCATCCATCAGGACTGCAGAAAGGATGTATCCAGCAGTTCGGATATTTAATAAAATATAGCCTTTATTAATAATTCATTAAAACTGGTATAACATGGTGCAGGTAAAAGCGTAGATGGTGCCCCATGTATGCTTTTACCTGCACCATGTTACTCTGGTTTTAATGGATTATTAATAAAGGCTATGTTTTATTAAATATCCGAGCTGCTGGATACATCCCTTCTGCAAGACTGCACTCCTCCCAGACGGGGATTAAAATGAGAAGGTGAACCAGGCAGTCTGACCCAGGTGAGCTGAAAATTTTTCTTTTTTCATCCATCAGGACACCTCCAGCAGTGCTTAAGACATGTTTTGAGAGAACGCTGACTGCCGGGCATGACAAAACCTCCAAGGCGCATCTGACTGTCCCTTGAAAGTGTACACTGCTTAACTTTCATTAAGATAAGCAAGTGATGGATCGCCACAGAATTTTCCACCCCAGAAGTCTAGGTGATGGTGTACTTTTAAGTGTGCTGCATATGGCCATTTTTTTTATTCTGGGTCAATTGATGCCAATTTTGTGGTTTCTGGTCCTAATTATTTGAAATGTGGATGCTCTTTTTGGGGTCTCTTTGTTGTGTGTTTTCCTGAATTTCCTGAGCACCATGCCTACACCTGTCTCTTACCCAGATGAAAAGATCTTTCCATAGTAATCAGTGTGTCACGTACCCCCTTTTCAGCATGTGACTTGGGGTTGCGCCTGCAAGGGTTAATCTATCCCCTCTCACTCAATCCAGCACTCGACCTCTGTCCTATGCTGAAAGGAAGCATCAATCACACCCCACCTCACACCGCGCACCCTGCTTCACACGCTGCCACCACCCATCGGATTTTGGGGCCACGATGAGTTCCCGTAAACTAAGACTTATCAGACAATCAACAACATCAGGTTTTTTGGACGAAGTGCCTTATTGTCCGCGCTGCTGCCAGGGAGGTAAATACACCAACAACACTAGACGTCTGAGTGCTGCTGATATAGGTTTATTACCAACGCGTTTTGGAGCCACGTCCCGAGCTCCTTCCTCAGGGAACAACAAGATTACACTGGACAAATTTGAATTCATCAGAAAAAAGGCGCCAAAGAGATAATTACAATGACATCAGCAATTAGGGAGGATCACAAGTTGACGTCACAATGTTTATCAACAAAGTTCCGTAGTAAAATAAATACTGGGAAGAATCTTTTGAAATAATATGAGAAACATCCCATTAATCATATAAATGTTGTACAATCACTAGATCAAACAGATATTTAACAAATTAGTATTAAAAACCTATAAAAAAAGGTTTTACATAAAGTGTCATAGTGCAGAATAGAACTCATAAAAACAAGTCTCATAAAATCTAGTGTCATTGCCCGCACCTTGTGGAAGTACAGTCCCTGCAGCAGCTGCATTGTTTTAGAGCGATTACGCTGGTTGTGTGCTACACAACCGGACCAGGTGAGCAAATCTGATTTTTTCTACATTTTACCTGTCTATAAAAGATAAGATCCTATGTGCGCATTCTCAACCCTCTAGATAATCAACAACATCACACCTTCCTCGGGTTGTGAATTCTTAGAGTATACAAGGTTCAGACTTATTAAAGTTTTAAGATTTAATATAAAAGGAACAGTGCTTACATGAAAAGATATAAACATAGAAATAGTAAAATGACATACACATATGCAAACAATGAAATAAAAAGGAGAAACTTACAGAAACCTAAACTTTGCTTCTGTTGCCCAATGGGGAGAGCAGAGGTATATGGAAAGAGAATCACAGCAGCTTCGGCCGACCCATCCCTGACACGGACCTGTTGCTGCGTGAGCCCAGATATAGACTCAGACTGGGGGGAGTAGATTCTAGACCGTCCTTCTAGTTTAACATTCTACTTCTGGTTCTATGATTGGACACTCACTCATTTAGCAATGCATATATTATGTTTTAAAATGTTCTTTGTCTTCTGACTAGGTCTCCTGATTTTGCTTTCCATCTGTGGGTCTGTTTGAAGCTCACTATTTGAGATGGCTTCTCTCACTTAACAATTCTCTGCCTCTTTGAGGCTCCCAATATGTGTGAAGTTTGTCACTCTCTGCTTTTCCCATCATGGCCCCCTGGGGAGACTAGAGTCAGTGTGACTGTGAAGTTAATGTGTGCTTGTGAACTCTTGTGGATGGACATGGGATTTAACCCCTTACTGGTCTAGTGTCCAGTCCCTGAGATACATATTTCACTACACAGTGAAACTATGGAGTCATTACAGAGTGATCTATTTCAAATGTATATTTCTGTAAATGTTAAAGTAGAGAGGATGAAGGGTTAAAAACTGCTGCCGTATTCCATGAGACATCAAAGGGTGAATATGAAATTGATTTATTAGTCAATGTGTTTCAGAGCTCCCTGAAACATGGCACTATGATATTGATTTGTCCTGAGGAAAGAGCCGGGGAGCTGTGAAATGCGTGGACTAATAAATTGATATGATTTACTCTTTGATGTCTTGTAGAGTACGGCAGCACAGTTTTTAACCCTTCATTCTTTCTACTCTATATGCACCATGATGGAGACTGCAGCAGCCGTGATATGCTTATATAGTGGTTGTGAGTCTCAACCACATAAGGTGAACCTCTGATACCTTTTTAGGTAATATTTTATCTCTCAGACCCTTCATCTTTCTTACTTTAATTTTCTGAGATAATAACCTTAGGGTCTTCATTGGCTGTAAGCTATAATCATCAACATTAACAGAAATAAACACTTGAAATAGATCACTCTGTAATGACACTATATGAATTTCACTATGTGTTGTATTTCTGAAATAAGTTAACTTTTTGATGATATTCTAATTCATTGAGATGCACCTGTATTTGTGCCACCTGAGTGTGGTGCAACATAAAATTTATTGGAGTAGTTGCATGAGGTATTAGGGCCCCCTGCGCACTAGGCCTATAGATGTCACTGGGTCAGCTGAATAATTCTTTATATAATATTCTGTGAAACTGATATTCGTGCCACCTGAGTATGGCACAGCATAACATTTATTAGAGCAGTTGCATGAGGTATGAGGACCCCAGCCCAACAGTCAGTCCTTCACCTGTCACTCATCCCCCTTTTCCTGATCAATGTTTAACCTTGAAATACTAGGCCAGGCCTTGTTTCAGGCCCTTTGCCTTGCATACAGGCTGCACCATTATACAATTTTTAGTCTGGGTCAATTGATGCCTCTTTATGGTGTGTGGCATCAATGTGTAGACACTTCTTGAGGAGTCTTTGTTGTGTGCTTTGTGAATTTAGCAGGGCTCGCTGAAGACCATGCGTACACCTGTCGCTCATCTTCCTTTTCCTGATCAATGTTGGAGCTTGAAATACTAGGACAGGCTTTGTCCCATACATCCATAATGCACCATGATAAAAAATTTTAACTTTGGGGAATAAATGGCAATTTCCTTGTGTCTGTCCTTAATTTGATGCTGTTTTGGGAGCTTTTGGCTCCCTTTGAAGGTATTTTCTAGGCTCCCATTGGTTTGAATAGGATTGGGAAGTTTGGCAACCTATTTACTGATCAATTCGACTAACATATGCCCGTTTCACGAACTGAGCCGAACCCGAACTTCAAAAAGTTCACTCATCTCTGCTGGCAGGTAGATATCAGCAAAGATACTGACCGCAAGCAGAAAGCAGATGACTCAGCAGTAAACACGGAAGTCTGGCAACCTCGGAAGCCAGCCACACCAAACCAAAGGTGGACACAAAAACAAAGTTCTGGGCAGGTCATAAACAGGACTCTGGAGTTTAACAGAAGCAAAGATGCAGCATAACAAACCAACTCCAGCTCAGTTTCACCTTTGAATAGTTGTAATGTTACTCATGTCACTGCTCTTCAGAAGCTCTGCATCTCAAGCAACACAACTTTACTCGGAATTGACTAGCAAAAGCAAAGTCTATGGAGTGTCAGAACAAATCCCCTAAAGACTTTGTCAGAATCCCTTGGACTACTTCAGACCAGCTGGAATTTTTTTTTTTTCTTTTGAATAAAGTGAATGAGGGTAAGTGCTTTGTTTAATTTCTCTTTGTTTTTATGTTTGTGTATTTCTCAGATATCCTTTTTTGAACTACAATGTATTCAGGGGACTATGGCAGAGCTGCATGTTTTTTTTTTTGTTAACGATCTCTGGGACCTCCACCAATTTAAAGAACATAGTCCTGGTGTACTATAGCATCCCCTTCTACATAGATTCACTATTGATCTTCCAGTTTTGCACTTTATTTGAATTGAACCATTCTGTAGCTCCCTGCATAGCAGACAGTGAAGGGGGCAGCTGTGCAGAGAAAAACAGTGAATGAAACACGGCATTGTAAGGAGGTAGACACGCTGCCCACGTACCCTCTTGAAGACACAAGCAATGTTATGAGTAACATGTATTTTGACAAGCCTTATTAGTGACAGATTGTATGTTGATTGACAATGAGGAGAATTAGGTTTAATGTTGGGACTAGCTCAGAATGGAATGGACTAAAGTGAAGGGACAGAAACCGTTTTCTGACAAAAAGTTTGGTAGGGGCCAGCATGCAGTTAAATCGGACCTATGGTCTGACTATTAAGCAGACCCACACAACGTGGGTGTCCCTAATGTCAGTGGAGAAAGAGACAGTGGATAGCATGATCCTTAGAAAAAGGGAAGGAAAATAGATGGGAGGACAGAGTTGCCAACCGGAGACAGCTAGTGAAACACAACATCTAACACTACACCCCGAGTTTATGACTCAAAGAGGTAACGGGTCAAGACAGAATAGAGAATGTGAGATGAAGAGAGTGCCCTGGGTAGGAGTTTCAAGGCATCAGAAGCAGAGAAGCTAAGTACCGGCCATATTGGTAAACTTGTTCCTTTAAGGGGGGGAAAAAATGTGGACCTGCGGGCTAAGAATAGGACTCTCACTAATTGAACTAAAGTATCGCAATGGATTGTGGTGAAGGCCGGTGAACCACTGGAAACAGAGTTCAATCAAGTTAAAAAAAAAAGAATTGAGAATGTGTGCGGAAATGCTCCACACACCTAGCCAGGTCGGCTACCTTCATGTAATGTGCAAGGCATAAGAGACAAGCTCCTCATCCACAGCCACTGCCCCATGTAACATTGCAGCATTACCACAAAACCTCTAGATATTTGGAATGATACCAATATACCATCAGTGGCATTGCAGCAATTTCTTTTAAAATTGTTATCACAAAACATCAGGAAAGTCAGTGAAGGAGGTAAATCAATTGCTTTCAAATCTTGAATGAATCAGCCCTTAGCAGAACTATTTACTCTTCCCTTTCTACTATGTTCAAAAATGGCCTAAGGCTCTTACCTGTTTCATATTTTAAAATTTCCCTTCTCCTCCTTTATACTTGCAAACCATTTTTTATACTAAGTGTAGCTAAAAATGGTTTTCTAGATATTTTAGACAATTGACCTATGTACATGATATGTAATCAATATTGGAGGGGGATTGACACCAGGCACCCCCATCAACTAGAGTTGATATTAGTTGATCGGTAGGAGTGTCAGGTATTGGACTTCTAAAGATCTAATATTGATGACTAGTCAAGGGGATAGGTCATTAAAATAATGCCATATCAGAAAATGGGCCAGGCACATCCAAATACTGACCACGATATACTGGTGTCCTGTGTTCCGCAGTCCACGTGAATTGCTCTGCTGCAGTTTAAACAAGAGTATTTCCTCTGGTTCAGTCGGGATTAATGCTGAAGTTACTGTTGCTGTCTATGTATGGTGTGTGGCTTTGCAGGTGGAGGTATAGGTTCAACAGGTGACCATGCCTCTAGCCTTTAAATAGCCTCCCCTTCATCCAGATGATGTCACTGATAGAGTATCTCTGCATTTGACCGAGTAAGCTGTAGATTAATATTATTATTATTATTTATTTATATAGCGCCATTAGATTCCATGGCGCTTTACATATTTACATATGGAAAGGGCAGACGGGTGCAAGTACAATATGTATAGACAATCAAATCGCAAAGGTACAGGAAGGGAGGGTACCCTGTCTGCAAGGGCTTACAGTCTATGAGGGATGGGTGGGGATACAGTAGGAAGAGGGAAGTGCCGAACGAGAGAGGGTGCAGTGGACTGGGTCTTATTGTAGATTTTAGGCTTATCAGAAGAGGTGGGTCTTCAAGTTTCTTTTGAAAGTTCCCAGGGTAGGTGAGTGTCTGATATGTTGGGGGAGAGAGCTCTAGAGTATAGTGGATGCATGGGAGAAATCTTGTATGCGGTTGTGGGAGGAGGTGATGAGAGGGGAGTAGGGAAGAAGCTCTTGGGATGATCGCAAGTAGCGTGAGGGTAGGTGTCAGGAGACCATGTCAGAGATGTATGGAGGGAACAGGTTGTGGATGGCTTTGTATGTCATGGTTTTGAATCGGGATCTCTGAGAAGTGGGGAGCCAGTGAAGGGCTTGGCAGAGGGGAGAGACATAGGAGTAGCAGGGAGAGAGGTGCATTAGTCAGACAGCAGAGTTTAGGATAGATTGAAGAGGTGTGAAGGAGGTAGCAGGGAGGCCGGTGAGCAGGAGGTTGCAGTAGTCAAGGTGTGAGATGATGAGAGCATGAATAAGTGTTTTAGCAGTGTCATGGTCATGGAAAGTGCAGATGCAGGAAATGTTTTTGAGCTGGAGTCAGCAAGAGGTGGCGAGGGCTTGGATGTGAGGCTTGAAGGAGAGGGAAGGGTCAAGGATTATCTCGAGGCACTTGGCGTGGAGGACTGGGGAGAGTGAGCAGTTGTTGACACGGATGGATAGGTCTGGTAGAGGGGGAGAGTGACTTGAGGGGAAGACAATAAACTTGGTTTTGTCCACGTACAGTTTTAGGAAGCAAGCAGAGAAGAAGGATGAGATGGTGGACAGGCATTGTGAAATTTTGGATAGTCGGGGGTTGATGTCGGGCAACTGCAGAGGAGCATCAGGCCACACGTCAGACTGGGGAACCGACCAGAAGCAGGGCCCCGTAGGCAGTGCCTTTAGCCCCACACTCAGCCGACAGCTTTACAACGCTGTGGAGAGGCTGGATGCAGGGCGTCCCAGGAGCCCGGGAGAGGGGCAGGGATAGACCGCGGTCTGAGCATGCAGCGATGATGGAGCTAGAGGGGAGGTGAGGAGCGATGACCCTGCTCCGACTGCAGGTGTCTGAATGGCAGTGGACAGGGCGGATGTACCTGGGGGGAAGCTGTGGTGGTCACATGATCCTTGGTGCAGCTTCTGCCTCCGGCTTGAGGCGGTGCATCGGGCGTTCTGGGAAGGCCACAAGTGTGGGTCATGGCTCCGGCCTGTTCACAGTGTGGCGAGTGCGCTGAGCGGCGGGGCACAGTGGTCACGGTGAGCACCCGCCATTAGCCACCCAGGAGACTCAGCAGTGGATGGGATGCCACATGTGGCACTGGCACGTCCCTTGAGTGGGGGCTTTCCGGAGCTGGGACGTCAGGCCAGATCGAAGGATGCCTAATGCGCTGTGCTGTAGGTGAGGGCAAAAGGGTGGTCAGATGGCCTCCACCAGCTCCAATGTTTGGGAGGTCAGAGAGCTGCAGGGGAGTCAGAGTCGATGGGGTGACTCCTGGGCCTGTACGATGGATTAGGGCCGCCGATGCCTGAGGATGCTGAGGAGTGCAGGGCAGCACGTCCTCATAGCTTGGCAGCCTCTGCACTGCTGAAGAGTCTTTGCACATTTCCTTTTGAAAGTTGCTGTTTATCCCTAGTCAGTGATGGGATGTGTGAGGGAGTAGAGCAGGGATGTTTGAGGAGTAGAGGGCAAGGTTGGTGGCCCAGACCTCACAATCTGAGGTACCTCTCGGTATAGGGCTAGCTAGGTATCCCAGTCCAGGGCCAGACTAGCTACACAGGTTTTCTTCCCTGTTATATCATCCTGCTTCCTTTCCCTCATTCGCTACACATGTGACAGCTGGTCTATATTCTGGGTAATGTGCTCGACCAGGTCAAGAGTGGCCATCTAGTCCATACACTATTTTGTGTTCATATGAATATGACCTTGCTGGAAAAACAGGTAACCACTTTTATGTTCTTGAGACAAATATGTACCGTATTTATAAATCTTTCTCTTTACACATTTTTTTATACCTATATCTTGTCTCTCATTACGTCTGCTGCTGTTCCAAGACAAGTCCTTGACCATAAAACCTCTTCTTCGCTGGGACTATACAGTATATGTAACTATACAGATCCTTCTACATGAAAATAGCATTAATCTTTGTCAATGCCACATCATTTTCATTCTTTAATCCCCAACCCACACATGTTTTCCCTTTGAACTCTATAGGATAAAGGGTTTTTCTAAATCAGCTCATGTCATTCTTCATAACACAAACAGGAAACGTATTTGTCAGAAAATGTCCTATTAACAAGAGTATTAATCATATGCAGGCTTTTATGTATAATGGAGGCATCATCTGAAATGTGAAATTACAAATGCATCATTAAAATGACAGCGTGTTCAAATGGACAAAAGAAACTGATATTTCATTTAAAAGGCCAGATAATGTGCAATTAACCTGTAGAGTCAGAGCCGAGTATTTATATTACATTGCCGAAATAGATGCAAATATATGCTGGATTAATGTCAGCTTTCAGCCACAAAGTTACATCATGACATTCATCTAGATTCTAGAGCTTCGAAAGAGAAAATACGATGTTAATTATATACGTTCACTTCACTTAATCACAAATATCTAACTTAATGTTTTAGATATTACTTTCTCTTGGCTTATGATACCTGTACAATTCCCTGTACCCCACTAGTACAGTCACCAATAATGGCCCGGTATTTGGTGGTTGGGTCATTGGGCAGACCCGATAATTTCTCAAATTTTAACTTACCGCAATTTTAACTAAGCTGTATGGCCAACTTGATGCCTTTACACACTGAAACTAATTGATTAATGGGAAATATTCATTTTTAAAAAAGGCAATGTTATATACCACAGTCATCAGGCCCTTATATCTCCCATCTCTCCTCATCAAAACCTTATAGGTTATTCTCTTTCTTAGCTTGCTCTGATAAAAGCCTACCAACCAAGATCACGTGACATTAAAAATATTAGAATATAGTTAGGTCCAGAGATATTTGCACAGTGACCCAATCTTTGGGATTCGGGTTCTGCATACCACTATTTTTTATTTAAAATGAAAAAACTGAGATGAAATTGAAGTGTAGACTTGCAGGTTTCAACAGGGGTTCAACAAAAATATCATGTGCAAATTGCAATAATTTTTCAACAATGCCTCATTTCAAGGGCTCAAAAGTGATTGAACAAATTTACTTCACCATATAAAAAGTTCATATTTAATACACTGCTCAAAAAATAAAGGGAACACTAAAATACCACATCCAAGATCACAATGAATATTCCACTGGCAAATCTTTCATCATTACATAGTGGAATGCGTTCAGAACAATAAAATACAAAATTTATCAATGTAAATCAAAATTAATATCCCATGGAGGTCTGAATTTGGAATGATACTCAAAATGAGGCTCAGTAGTGTGTGTGGCCTCCACATACCTGTATGACCTCCCTACAACACCTGGGCATGCTGCTGATGAGGCAGCTGAAGTGCTCCTGAGAGACTTCCTACAAGACCTGGATTAAAGCATGTCAACTCCTGGACAGTCTATTGTGCAACGTGGCATTGGCGGATAGAACAAGACATGATGTTCCAAATGTGCTCAACTGGATTCAGGTCTGAGGAACAGGCAGGCCAGTCCATAGCATCAATGCCTTCATCATGCAGGAATTGCTGACACATTTCAGCCACATGAGGCCCAGCATTGTCATGCATCAGATGGAACTCAGGGCCCACGGCACCTGCATATATTCTCACAATGGGTCAGAGGATCTTATCCCAGGACCAAATGGCACTTAGGCTAGCACATAGAGGTCTGCGTGGCCCTCCAAAGAAATGCCTCCCCATACTATTACTGACCCATTAGAAAACAGTTGAGTCCTGCATACAGAGAACAGGTCTTGTAGGAACCTGTTCACACCACCAGCATATTTGAAACAAAAAGCTATTGCGACAAAAAACAACAGTACACTGCAGTAAAAATATTAAAATGCAAGTGCAGTATAAAAATAGTATAACAAATACAGGGTACTTAGTTAATCCGTTTTTTTTGCGCAGAAAAAGTTATTTTAAGCCACGTCACTATCTTCAAAGTGTACCCATCTCAGACGCGGTCCTAACTGTTGTATTAAAAACCTGACTGGTGTGAATACTTACCAGAAACAGGAGCCAGCATAAACCAGTGTCTGACATGGACTGAAGGCGACGGGGCTATATGTATGCAGGGCCCAGGGAGGGGCGGGGAGACTCCATCTCTTGCATGGCAAGAGGCAATTAATTAGAAAACAGTTGAGTCCTGCATACAGAGAACAGGTCTTGTAGGAACCTGTTCACACCACCAGCATATTTGAAACAAAAAGCTATTGCGACAAAAAACAACAGTACACTGCAGTAAAAATATTAAAATGCAAGTGCAGTATAAAAATAGTATAACAAATACAGGGTACTTAGTTAATCCGTTTTTTTGCGCAGAAAAAGTTATTTTAAGCCACGTCACTATCTTCAAAGTGTACCCATCTCAGACGCGGTCCTAACTGTTGTATTAAAAACCTGACTGGTGTGAATACTTACCAGAAACAGGAGCCAGCATAAACCAGTGTCTGACATGGACTGAAGGCGACGGGGCTATATGTATGCAGGGCCCAGGGAGGGGCGGGGAGACTCCATCTCTTGCATGGCAAGAGGCAATTAATTAGAAAACAGTTGAGTCCTGCATACAGAGAACAGGTCTTGTAGGAACCTGTTCACACCACCAGCATATTTGAAACAAAAAGCTATTGCGACAAAAAACAACAGTACACTGCAGTAAAAATATTAAAATGCAAGTGCAGTATAAAAATAGTATAACAAATACAGGGTACTTAGTTAATCCGTTTTTTTGCGCAGAAAAAGTTATTTTAAGCCACGTCACTATCTTCAAAGTGTACCCATCTCAGACGCGGTCCTAACTGTTGTATTAAAAACCTGACTGGTGTGAATACTTACCAGAAACAGGAGCCAGCATAAACCAGTGTCTGACATGGACTGAAGGCGACGGGCTATATGTATGCAGGGCCCAGGGAGGGGCGGGGAGACTCCATCTCTTGCATGGCAAGAGGCAATTAATTAGAAAACAGTTGAGTCCTGCATACAGAGAACAGGTCTTGTAGGAACCTGTTCACACCACCAGCATATTTGAAACAAAAAGCTATTGCGACAAAAAACAACAGTACACTGCAGTAAAAATATTAAAATGCAAGTGCAGTATAAAAATAGTATAACAAATACAGGGTACTTAGTTAATCCGTTTTTTTGCGCAGAAAAAGTTATTTTAAGCCACGTCACTATCTTCAAAGTGTACCCATCTCAGACGCGGTCCTAACTGTTGTATTAAAAACCTGACTGGTGTGAATACTTACCAGAAACAGGAGCCAGCATAAACCAGTGTCTGACATGGACTGAAGGCGACGGGGCTATATGTATGCAGGGCCCAGGGAGGGGCGGGGAGACTCCATCTCTTGCATGGCAAGAGGCAATTAATTAGAAAACAGTTGAGTCCTGCATACAGAGAACAGGTCTTGTAGGAACCTGTTCACACCACCAGCATATTTGAAACAAAAAGCTATTGCGACAAAAAACAACAGTACACTGCAGTAAAAATATTAAAATGCAAGTGCAGTATAAAAATAGTATAACAAATACAGGGTACTTAGTTAATCCGTTTTTTTGCGCAGAAAAAGTTATTTTAAGCCACGTCACTATCTTCAAAGTGTACCCATCTCAGACGCGGTCCTAACTGTTGTATTAAAAACCTGACTGGTGTGAATACTTACCAGAAACAGGAGCCAGCATAAACCAGTGTCTGACATGGACTGAAGGCGACGGGGCTATATGTATGCAGGGCCCAGGGAGGGGCGGGGAGACTCCATCTCTTGCATGGCAAGAGGCAATTAATTAGAAAACAGTTGAGTCCTGCATACAGAGAACAGGTCTTGTAGGAACCTGTTCACACCACCAGCATATTTGAAACAAAAAGCTATTGCGACAAAAAACAACAGTACACTGCAGTAAAAATATTAAAATGCAAGTGCAGTATAAAAATAGTATAACAAATACAGGGTACTTAGTTAATCCGTTTTTTTGCGCAGAAAAAGTTATTTTAAGCCACGTCACTATCTTCAAAGTGTACCCATCTCAGACGCGGTCCTAACTGTTGTATTAAAAACCTGACTGGTGTGAATACTTACCAGAAACAGGAGCCAGCATAAACCAGTGTCTGACATGGACTGAAGGCGACGGGGCTATATGTATGCAGGGCCCAGGGAGGGGCGGGGAGACTCCATCTCTTGCATGGCAAGAGGCAATTAATTAGAAAACAGTTGAGTCCTGCATACAGAGAACAGGTCTTGTAGGAACCTGTTCACACCACCAGCATATTTGAAACAAAAAGCTATTGCGACATATAGCCCCGTCGCCTTCAGTCCATGTCAGACACTGGTTTATGCTGGCTCCTGTTTCTGGTAAGTATTCACACCAGTCAGGTTTTTAATACAACAGTTAGGACCGCGTCTGAGATGGGTACACTTTGAAGATAGTGACGTGGCTTAAAATAACTTTTTCTGCGCAAAAAAACGGATTAACTAAGTACCCTGTATTTGTTATACTATTTTTATACTGCACTTGCATTTTAATATTTTTACTGCAGTGTACTGTTGTTTTTTGTCGCAATAGCTTTTTGTTTCAAATATTACTGACCCATTGCCAAACCAGACATTCTGTAGGATGATGCAGTCAGCAGATTGTTCTCCACAGCATCTCCAGAGTGTCATATGTGTTCATTTTGATACTGCTCTTATCCATGAAGGCACCAATGTCGAATCTGCCAATCTTAGTGTTCTCTGGCAAATGACAATCGACCTGCATGGTATTGGGCTGCAACCACTTTTGGACATCAAGCCGTCCGACCACCCTCATTGACTCTGTCTCTGACAGTTTGAGCAGACATGGATATTAGTAGCTTGCTGGAGGTCATTTAGCAGGGCTCTGGGCTTCTCCTCCTGTTCCTCTTTGCACAAAGGAGGAGATAATAGTCCTGTTGTGTTGTTACCTTCCTACGACCCTAAGTTTCCTGGTGTACCTGCCTGTCTCCCGGTATCTGCTCCATGCTCTGGAAACTGTGTTGACAAACAAAGTTAACATTCTTGCCACAGCGTGCATCAATGTGCCATTCTGGATGAGCTGCACTACCTGAGCAGCCTCTATGTGTTCAGGACATTGCCTCATGCTACCGCTAGAGGTGAGAGCAATGACAAAATAAAAAAGTGACCAAAACAACAGCCAGAAAGAATGAGAACAGTAAAATGGTGTGTGGTCACACCCTGCAGAACTGCTCCATTATAGGGAGTGTCTTGTTAATTGCCAATCATTTACACCTGTTGTGTGTACCATGAACACAACAGCAGGAGAAATTGATTCACAATCAGTGTTGTTTCATAACTGGGCAAGTAGATTTCACAGAGGTGTGATTGATTGGAGTTACATTGTGCTCTTTATGTGTTGCCTTTATGTGAGCAGTGTACAATATAGAGATCCTTTGCAGGCAATGACTGCCTGAAGTCTGGATGTCATGGACTTAACCCAACTCTGGACTGGTACAGAGGGGAGAGGACCCTGTTCTTGCGAGCATATTAATAATATAATTTATATCTTCCATAGATGTAGATTTCATTACATCTTAATCTTTGTAAAATGTCTCTTCATACTTTCCTCTTCCCATCATTCAGATACAGATCGATCTTAGTTTCATCTGTGCAAAGAATGTTTTGCCATAACTGGGTTGGCTTCTTTAGATATTTTTTTTTACTCTTTTAGCAAAGTTTAGGCTGGTTTCACACTGGCATTTGCAAACGCCGCGCACCTAACACAGCCAAACGCTTGCACACATGCGTTCCTATGTTTAACATGGGAACGCATGTGCCTGCGTTTGGCTGCGTTTGCGCTCAGATGCGCACAATTTGTGCACCCTCCGAGCGCACTCTGAATGCAGCCCTGTTGCATTTTTTGTGCGGTCGCGGGCGCCTGATTTATCTACAAGCGCACAAACCACGCATAGAAGTCAATGGATCCACAGTGTCCTCCGCATGACAGCGCAGGAGGACGCTACGGATCACATTGAAATCTCTCCCGGTGGCCGCTGGTGATCACCGGCGCCCACCGGGAGATCAGCTAAAGCCGCCACTGATCTCCCGCTGGTGTCGGCGGGGAGAGCAGGGAGAAACAGCTGATCTGAAAGCTGTTTAAATCTCCCGCGCCGATACCGAATAGGTGATGTCGGCGAGGGAAATTTGAAGCAGCGATCAGCTGTTTCTTATCTCCTGCACCGATATCACCCTATTCGTTGTCGGCGCGGGAGATTTAAACAGCTGTCAGATCAGCTGTTACTTCAAATCTCCAGCGCCGACATCGGCGGGAAATCAGCTGTGGCTGGGAGGAGGAGATCTCTGCCTCTGATCTCCTCCTCCCGGCCGCCCCCGAGACATCTGATTGGCTGGCCGGGGTGCATACTAATGTGAACGCATGCGGAGATTCTCTGATGCGTTCACATTAGTATGGGCTGCGTTTGCGTCTGCATGCCATACGCATGCAGACACAAATGCCAGTGTGAAACCAGCCTTAGTCTGGCTAATATATATAGACTTTAAGCCCATATTGACTTAATAACTCCCCCTCCCTGACAAACCTGTACATGAACTGGTGGGAGTCTAAATTTATTTATACACACTCAAATGTCTATTCTGAGAATATTGTTCATAGATGACATATTGATTATATGGAAAGGACCGGATGATTTGATCCCTGATTTTACTAATTACATAAATACCAACAATTTAAATTTATCTTTTACATTAGAGATGAACAGGGATCAAATCTCCTTTCTGGATATACAGTTAATTGGTAATAGAAACAGTGGGAAGGTAGACTGTAGTCTTTTCCGTAAGAAAATCTCTGGAAACTCCATATTACATGCCTCGAGTCAGCATCCCAAACATGTTATAAAGAATATTCCAACAGGGGAATTTGTGCGAGCTAAAAGGTGTTGCACCAGTAATCCAACCAATGAAAAGGAATGCATTAATATCAAAAAGAGATTATTAAGCAGAGGATATAAGGCAAATTTGATTGATGAATCTGAAGCTAAAGCCAATTTGAAAACTAGACAACAATATCTTTCCCAATCCACAAGACAAGTAAAAAATGATTTTTCAAAGGGAGTATATTTTTCTACAGCCTTTAATAATCATTTTTATGGGATAGCTAATATTATACGCAAATATCTACCTCTTTTGAATACTGCTGATTCCTTGAGAAAAATTCTAAAAGAAGGATGCCACTTTATTCCAAAAAGATCTTAAACGGTGGGAAATTTAATTTCTCCAAGTGAATTTAGAGATGTCTCCACAAATAGAAGTAATAAAACCTGGCTTTCAACTAAAGGGTCCTTTAGATGTGGGCAGAGACAGTGTGGATTGTGCAGGTTTATGATTAATAATAATAAAACTGTAATTAGTAATGAGGGAAAAGTATTTAAAGGGATCCTGTCACCTCCAAAACGCCTCCTAAGCTAGCAAAACATGTCCCTGCACCATCCCATCACTAATCTCACACTTCTTTTGTCTCCTAAAAGCATCCTGTGAAAGTGCATAAAAACGTTTTAATACTCACTCATTAGTGATTATAATTAGCAGGGGCCATATTCTTTAGTCACCAAGGTGGGCTGTTTTGCAGATCCATGATCCACCCTGTCCCTGTGTGTTCTGCTGTGATGTACAGGCATTGCCCTCCCCTCTCTCTATCACTAACAGAATGCAAATCATTAGTCCTGCCTTCAACTTCACATCACAGCAGCACAGACAGAGAGAGGCTGGATCCTGGAGCTGCAAATCAACACGCCCTGGTGACTAAAGACTATGGCCCCTGCTAATTATAATCACTAATGAGTAAGTATTGAAACGTTTTTCTCCACTTTCACAGGATGCTTTTAGGAGACAAAAGAAGTGTGAGATTAGTGATAGGATGCTGCAGGGACATATTTTGATAGCTTAGGAGGTGTTCTGGAGGTGACAGGATCCCTTTAAACTGAAAAACTTCATGAATTGTAGCACGAACTACTGTGTCTACGCCATCTTATGCATTGCTTGCAACAAACATTATGTAGGATCAATAAGTAGAACCATCAGAAAAAGAGTGTCGGAACACATCTATGACGTAAAAAAACCGACTACCCGTAGTTTATCTGGGGCTTCCAAACATATTTATATGATCATGGGGGTGATATTACCAGCCTTCGGGTTACTGCTTTGGAAACTGTAGCGGCACCGCGGCGTGGTGGAGACAGGGCTAAATCGCTGTTATTTTCTGAAGCACAATGGATCTGAAGCTGAACACTAGATATCCAGCAGGAATGAACTTAAAACAGGAATTGATGTATCTGTACTAAATAAAAATAATAAAAATAATAAAAAGGAGAAAAATGTCCATATGATATGATAACTATATTGAATTAATTACAACAGATAAAAACATTTGGTATATCCATAGTAATATATAGAGCTCAATCACGGACACAACCTAATAATTTTAAAAATAAACGAATTTCCTGCTTGCCTCACTCCGGCGCTGCCTGCTCCTCTTGCCTCCGGTGTCGTTCATTAGGCTCATGAATAAATACTTTATTGAGCTGGTGGGCGGACCGAGGGATGGTGGGGTGGCGGCGCTGGGGCGAGGTGAGTATGGGGTTCACAAAGTGTTTTTGTATTGTCTGTGAACAGGGGCCTTGCACTCATTTTATAAAAAAAAAAAAAAAAGAAGTTAATCCTGTTTTGGATTAAGATTCCACCCTTATAGGGTTAACGTTTTTGATCCTAAGAGACCTTAGTGGATGTTAGCTTCCTACTCTAATTACTCTCATTCCACAGCTGATAGGAGGGTGGGTTTCCTCAGTATAGCCTGTCTTTAAATGTGCAACTCTGTTATCCATACTTTATGCTATGAGTTATGGTACCTTTACACGCCGCTACAGAAGGTTAGAAAACACCGGTTGTCTCACGTGCACGTGCACGTTTCAACGGTTCCTAACGGTACCTGATACCGCATTTACACGCCGCTACAAGGTGCTCCACAGTAGGTTTTTTCTATCCCTGGAAACACCAACGGGTGCCGCAGGTTACCTTCTGTAAAGCACCTTCCCTCATTTACACTCCGCTACCACAAGGCAATATGGGAGGACCTGGCGCAGCAGAGACAACACATAGGCATGCCAGAGTTGTGGATTACGAGACGCTCGTACGGTGATTGGACAAAGCAACAACATCACGATTGGCCAGCGAGCGCAGGAAGGCTGGCTGATACATGATGCTATTGCAATTGTGTAGTGTGACTGGTCAGCTCCTTAAATATTCCACCCTATGCAGGGGCAACCAATCGTAACGCAGGAGCTTCCACCAATGATCGCTGATGGGGCGCGGTATCCTGGAGGCTGTGTCACGCTCCAAGGAGTTCACTAGGTGATGAAAATACCTTCCTGTTCCTCGATTACACGCCGTAACCATAGGGTTTAAACCTACCTGTTTTTGAGCACGGCTGAAAGACAGGTGTCAACAGAGACCGGTGGCAACAACCTGGTTTACACACCGCTACCTCGTGGTGTTTTGAAGGTACAAGTTACAATTGTCTCCGACACCCGGTGGTTTCTAACCTTCCATAGTGGCGTGTAAAGATACCATAAGAGTCATGAGAAGGACTCGAAACATGTAAGCCTGACTTGCTTTTATATTCAATGGAAATTGATTTTAAAGAATTTTAAATAAAGGCTTGTTTTAATGGAAATATTGTGATGCCGGAAACCCACTTTACTTCATGACTTAATAACTAGAATTAGATATGTTCTGCTAAACAGTTAACATGCAGAAATTTGTGTCTGTCCATATTTCTGGATCTACCTGTATATAACTCTGAAACTTCACATTGGAACAATGAATACCAGCGGTTCTGGGGTAATAGTTTACAGCACAATACTGTAAACTGAAAATGGAATGTGTATCAATTGATCTTATAAATATACTTTATATTTTAAGAGCAACTAAACTTTCTTCTTGATTTTTCATAATTAGAAGGGGCTTGAATTACCTGCAGATTGGAGGGGGTCCAGGTCCTGAGATCTTTGGCAATCACGAGATGGACTCCTGAAAGGTGCGCCCCTCAGCAGACAGGAGTACGCACCTCCTCTCTGAGAGTGCACATGGCTCATAATACACAACATAGGCTATAAAACTAGAAAGCCTAGGCTTTGTATTGAATCTGTACCCTGGGCTGTTGCACACTCAGGCTGGGGTTACACATAGAAATCCGTTTTTGGAAGTCCTTTTCATCACCAATCCGTTTTTTATAGGGTGCTTTTTGTGTCTCCTGCACTCCTGTACGTTTTTGGACTTTTCATTAAAAAAACGCATGCGCGAACGCATGCGCAAACGCAAGTGCCAAATATGGCATGCGTTCGCGCATGCGTTTCCCATAGGGCCCCATGTTAAAAAAAACGCATAAAAACGCATGCGTTTTTTAACTGATGCCAAAAACGCTGTTTACTGCGTTTTTGGCTCAAAAACGGACAGGGCAATGTTTTGAGCTCCAGAGAAAAACGCACAGGGTGTTTATTACACCCAATGCGTTTTTCTGTCAGTTTTTGGACTTAGAAAAAAAAAATGAGAAAACTGAAGCCAAAAACTGACTGAGGGCTTATGTGTAACCCCAGCCTCAGACAGGAGCTCTGCGCTCCTTTCTGATGAGTTTCACACTCCTCTGGGGTCTATTGGAAGGTTGATGGGGCTTTCAGGACCAGGACCATCGATTATTATCTGGGGATTCCAAGTGGCTAACAAAAATCATGAAAGGTTTAGTTAGAAATTTCAGTACTGCAACCCAATTTTCCACCACCGGAGGGCACTCAATGAATTCAAAACAGTTTAAACAGAAATATTCTTGAAAAAAAAAAGAAACCTAACACAATACACTGTTGTTTTTTTAAACGTTATTTTCTCTATAAAATTTACTAACTAATACCATATATATATCATTATTATTTCTTTTGAAACAAACTTTTGTTAGCAAAACATTTTATTTGTTTAGAAGTATGATTCTTGGTTCTCATAGTTTTTCCATCTCCTTCATCAAAAGATGTTCAAAAAACAGATCTTAAATAGGATGTCATTGTACATTAAATTGTTTTAAATGTGCCCACATATAATATTATTTATTGTGATTCCAGACATCATTTGCAACCCACAGGAAAACATTACACACGATGCTACTTGCCTGCAGCAATGGTCATTATAAATGGTGGTACAATGATAGCCAGTACAATTTATGTAAGTACTGTATTTTCAGACTATAAGACTCACCAGGTTTTAGAGGATGAAAATCAAGGGAAAAAAATTAAGCAAAAAATGTGGTTATAATGCACTGTTATGGTGGTGATTGTGGGGAGATATGCTGCTGACACTTATTGGGGTAATGTCCTCATCCTGGGCCCCTTCCAGGTAATATATGTCCCCCATCTTGGAGTATTTAATACTCCATCCTGGATATGGCCCCCATCCTGGTTTATGATCCCCCATCCTGGTTATGGCCCCCATTCTGGTTATGGCACCTGATCCTGTATATAATCCCCCATCCTGTTATCTAGCCCACATCCTGGTATATAATGATCTCCCACCCTGGATATGGCGCCCATCCTGGTTTATGATCCCCCATCCTGGATATGGCTCCCATCCTGGTTTATGATCCCACATCCTGGATATGAGCCCCTGTCCTGGATATGGTCCCTCATCCTGGATTTGGGCCCCCATCCTGGATAAGGACTCCATCGTGGATATGATATAAACGATCATACTCACCTCCCCATCACTCCTCTGCAGTTCATCCTCATGTGTTGTCCCAGGCATCTGATCATGTGAGCGGTGCGTGCAGCAATGACATCGCTGTCTTGTGCTGCTCACATGATCAGATGTTAGCATAGACAGGGGAAACAGTTGCGGTGCAGAGAGCGATCGGCGGTGAGTATGATCATTCATCGCTACTTCTCCCCATGCCAATGATGATGCATGAGAAGCAATGAATATTCACACACATGATTGCCTATGGCTGCAGTTGTGGCTGGTGATCATGTGGGACCACTCATTAGTGTAATGTAACCGCTCCCCCGCCCACCATTCAGCGCTGAGAGGTGATGAACAGGGGGACTCAGTGAATATTACATTAGCCTGTTCCAGCCTCCGGTCACTGCTCCAAAGCTGCTGTGCCCCCCAGCACATCCCCACAACCGTATATCCGGACTATAAAATGCACCCCCATTTTCCCTCAAAATTTGGGGGAAAAAGTGCGTCTTATGGTCCAAAAGATACAGTACTTTGAAACTCCAAAAAGACAAAAGTATTTTAGGAGTGATACCTTTATTGGTTAACCAGAAACATTGTATTTGCAATTTTTCTGAGATCTCTTCATTAGGAGTGTTTACAAGTGAATAACTGAAATGAGAGAACAACATTTAAATGATGTTTCAAGACATTTGTGCATGGGGTGATGCCTCCAAGAGATAACACCAGCCAAACAATTGAAAACAATGCTCATCAGGAAGTTTTCACATACATTAAAACCCTGAATAACAAGAGCCCAGATTATCATATTTTTCAAGAAAGAGCCATTGCTCTGTTTCTTTTCTTCTTTATGAGCACAAATATGAGTTATGAGCAGCTGAGCAGCTGCTGTGTGATCACGTGTGCTCGCTCATAAACTGAATACTGTATTCCCTGCTCCGCCTGCCTATTATCCTGGATGTGGAGAGCAGTGAATACAGTATCCCTGTAGCTGACTGCATGTAGGAGCGCCGCGCTTCGACACACCATCAACTCTCTACATCACACCGCACACTAATAAAAAAACTTCTACTCACCCTCCCTCTGATCCCCCCATCAGCACAACGACCTCATTTCATGCAGGCAGCTGACGGCATGTACACAGGGGTCAGTTGATCAGCGTATGAGTGCAGGTTAGAGGACCAGCATGTGAGCTCTGGGCTCACACTCCAATAGCTGCCTGAATGAGATGGGGAGGCCACATGGCAGGGGGAAGGTGAGTATACA
>JARQOC010000003.1:158632286-158757517 GCA_033576535.1 Allobates femoralis
CAGGGGGATTGTTGTTTCGGTACCTTTTACTGATGAGTAACAGGTACATTCCAGAGTAGTAACCAGGTCCCCGGTTTGCAATTTGGGACTTTCATCTTAGAAAGTTATGAGGCCTCCTTTGTGTCTGTGCTCTGCTGTGTGGGATGAGTCCTGCCTGTGCCAGAACCCTCCGCTTTCTTCTCCTTCTTTGGGCTTTGTCCTAAACTGGCAATGAGGTCCTTCTGCGAGGTCCCTGTTTCTCTTGTGGCCCCTGGTCCTATACTTGGTCAGTTTAGTGTCTCTTTCTGTGTCTCCTCAGGGCTGAACTCCTCCTGAGTATGCTGGGCTTTTGCTGTAGCTCTGCTGGCTGGCAGCATTGGACTCCAGTGTCCGGGTGTACTAAAGGGCTGTGTTATATCTTTCCCTTTTCTTGGTTCTCTGTCTCCTCCATTTGCCTCTGGCCCCTTCCCTGCGTGGGCACAGCAGTCAGTCGTCCCTGGTCCTGGCCTGAATCTCTCTCCCCAGAGACCAGCAGCTCTCCTCCTCTCTCTTCCTTCTCCTCACAGGAACTAACTGAACTCTCCTTGGGACTAACTGTCTCATCCCCTCAGCCTGGATCTTCTTAAAGGGGAACTGGCTTAATGCAGCCAGTAGAGCTCCCCCTTCAGGTCTGGGTGTGAAGGTGGTGTGTGCTGTGTCAACCAAGGTGTAATTCCCTCCTTGCACGGTGAAACCTGTGGCAATCCCCCGCAGGGGTGCCACACTTTACACACTGTGAGGTTGGTAACGTAATAGTCTCTGAGCAAACACAGTCCTGAACCGCACTTGCAAATTACAGACAAAACAAACTTAATTGCAGGAGCAGACACTTTGGTGTTGCAGAGTTTACATGAGCCAGAGAGAGCAGAAAGTATCTGGTAGCTGGAGCAATTCTCTAGTGAAACATAACCTGTTGCAGAAAGACAAGTGAAGAACAGGTGAAGCCAGCAAGGTAGAACTGCAGAGCAGAAGGAAGAACTGACCCAGAATAACTGGAGATGGAGCAAACTCAGGTGTTGTACAGAGGTGCCACAACAGAACCAAATACTCTAGAAAAGCCTGGGAGATGGATCGAAGATTTTATCAGCAGGGAAGCAGAAACACATGGACAGGGCGAGGTAACAGTCTCCATCTTGGATAAGGGCAAGTAGATACAAAAGGTAATATGGATGAGTCAGAATCCTGACAGAAATGCATAGTTCTGTTTTAGTGGGGCATCTGGATTTTTCTGCCATGTGGAAATCTCTTTGTGTACCTTTGGTGGCTAAATACTTGTAAGGATATTGAAGAGTATGATAGCCAAGTCTGCGCCACGGCTACAACCTCTCTTCAGGTCCCATTGAGTTTTCTCTCACCTAGCAAGATTCCATCATGACTCTGTACTTGTTTGACTATGGACTTTGTAAATGACTTAGCTAACTCAGAGGAGGGGATACTAGCTTCACAATTAAATAAAGCCAGGAAGAAGGTAGAAGCGGGTCTTTTGGCAACCAGTAACTAGGCCAAAAAAGGTGCCTACTGCACATGTAGAATGGTGCATGTCTTTAGGGTGAGGGAGTTTGTGTGGTTGTTATAAAAAAAAATCTACATCTCAAAGTTGCATTTAGAAGGTTTGCCCCTAAATTAATAGGTCCTTATAAGATTCTTAAAGTTTTGAATCCTGTGCTGATTGAAATTCAACTCACTATGACTTAAAAATAAAAAATCACCTTTCATTCTTTGATTTTAAAAGAATTGAGAGGACATCGAGTCCTTATTGGTGGATTTTGATTTATAATGTATGTTCTCCCTTCTATACATTTCCTTGCTGGTTATATTTCCATGTGAATTTGTTCCTGACATCTTTAGCCCTTTATATTTGGGATTTATATTGGACAAAAACACCACTTGAGTGTCTGCTGTTTGTTTTCTTTCCCAGAACCTTTATCCTTTGATCTTATTTGTACCTGTTTTTGTTTCGCTCATGCAGGATTTCAGTTTATTACTGCACTCCTGTCTCTCTCCTTATAGGCAGTGATTTGCAGCCCCCTCATGAAGAATAAGAAACCCTTTGATGGCCCTGTAGGGAGCCAGGTCCAAAGTGGTAATGTTAGTTGTGCTGCTAAGGTCTTTAGTCTGTACAAGGAACATTTAGTTGCAGCCGCACCTTTTTCATTTCTCATTTATGTGAAAAATGTTTGTTTATAACAAAATATACTGACCTGAAGCTAGTGTGTGCACTTTGAAAATCCATGTCAGAATAGCTGCTGATAACCAAGTCATCCAGAGACTGGCTGCAGCATTCAAATATCCTTATTGGCCAAAAGATATACCACAGAGACAGAGAGGTAGAAATTGGTAAGGTATGTGATTTTTTTTAATTTTACAGCTTTTATGAAAACATGGAAGCCACTACTTTAAGCATAAACACATATTCTTATCAAAGAAAGTGGTTACAAATATGCCATCACTTTTTCATCAGCAAGGGTGCTAGTGTCATAATGTCCAATATTCACGGAATAAGGCCAATATGCAATGCTGTTGCAATTTGAGATGTGTTTTCTGTTTCAGCTGCACTTCTTTCTGCAGCACTTTCTCTGATGAGAATACCCCTTTAAGTATTATATTACTCAGATTACAAAATGTTAAACTGTACATTATATTCATTTTTTTGATTATTTCAACAGAATAATTAGTATACCTGTCAAAATATTCATCCTGGGGTTTGAGCAACAGAAGGAGAAAAGTCATTGAGGCTTAATTTAAAACATGGTTTAGAGTGTTCAAAACTGCACTAGAAGGCAACAGCTATAAATTACATGGCTGCTTGAGGCTAAAGCTCATCTGTTATTAAATAAGTCACAAAATAAATCTTCTGTGTATTTCTATAGAGGTGTTGATTTTACTTTCAGTGGAGATTTGAGCAGTCACATATAATCTAGATAATACTTTTAATAAAAAATATATAATATATAAATTTGAATTAATTATGAGTGTAATGGCAATCACTATTGAAATATTGTAATAAAACATAAACAGCAAAACAATTAAAATTTAAACTATTTTGACAATTTAAAATTCTTTATAAACTTCTGTTTGCACATGAAAGAAATTTATTATGAGGAGCCAAAGCTGGTTCAGGAAATAAAGTTTGTAGCCAGGCCTAGGATTACAAATGAATGCACTTTCCCTGAAGATGTTCGCCAATTTCAAATTCAGCACAAACATCTCAGATTATGGTAGGGATCAGAAACCCGAACAATTTCCCAAAAAATTGGCAAATGCAGCTTTGTTCATGAAAAAAGTTTGAAATTTAAAAGGGCCCTAAAACTTTCCTTGATTGTTTGGGGTCAAAACACTCATTGAAAGACTCTTTAGCTTGGAACAAAATCTAACCTTACACTTAGAAAAGTTCCTTCCATAAGGTCTACAGGCTTGTATCATGCTGTAGAATTTTGGGGAACTTTAAATTAATTTTTTTTAAAGTTTACTGGAGTTTGCAGGTGTTTTGAAACCTGCAGGGTGTGAATTTTGGAAACAGTGCCTGATGTGGCAGCAGCTGTGAAGTCCAAGAAGCTTACAATGTCCTTAAAGGGAACCTGCCCTCTACAAATGACCCCCCAGCCTGTTTTAACCTGTCCCTGCATCATAGTAATCCATTCCTTGGCATCCCTTTCTGTCCCTAAACCGCTATGTAATAGTTTATAAAAGTAGTTTATTCACTTGTTATTCTGCAGCTTCTCATTATATGAGAGGCAGCAAAAGGCGGGCTTCGGTGTCTCTTCCCGCCGCCGGCGTGTTAATTATGCATGCCCACATGGGCGTGCTATACAGCAGAGACATTGCTTGTCCTGCAAGGGGGCGGTACAGGCGATATGACGTGATTTTTGTCATATCACCTGTACCGCCCCATGGCAGCACAAGCACAGTGTCTGTTCTATAGCACGCCCATGTAGGCGTGCATAATTATCACGCGGCCGGCGGGGGAGCCACATAAGCCCGCCTTTTGCGGCTTCTCATATAATGAGAAGCTGCAGAATAACAGGTGAATAAACTACTTTTATAAACTATTACATAGCGGTTTAGGGACTGAAAGGGATGCCTAGGAATGGATTACTATGGTGCAGGGACAGGTTAAAACCGGCTGGGGGGTCGTTTGTAGAGGTCAGGTTCCCTTTAAAACATCCATTCAAGAGAGCTTAATATTTTGTTTTTTATTTTTTTTTATTTATTTTTTTATAATTTTTTTTTCTTAGAGAGCAAACCTTTATTATTGCAGAGGACAGCAACGTGTGAGGCCATCTCTTCTTCAGTTACCGTATTTTCCGGCGTATAAGACGACCCTCAACTTTTCCACTTAAAATATGGAGTTTGGGATATACTCGCCGTATAAGACTACCCCCTCTTCCAACCCAGTATGGTGAAACTTAAAAAAAAAAATCAGAATGGATTTCAATATGGTAATTTTAATTTAAATGCTTATGACATGCAGGTACTTAGCAAGAAAACTGTCACTTATAAAAATAAGGCTGTTTGTCATCAAACATGTAAATATAAAACAGTGCAAGTGGAAAAAACGTTTCCCTATTGGCTCTAAATAAAGCTGAAAGGAAGGTAGAAGGAAGAAACAAACAAACAATAGAGCGAGAACAAGTGCCAGTCAAGTCCCTGACGAGTTAGCAACGCCCATCATAACTGCAAGCTACAGTATTTTTACAAATTTTGATTGCATGGCAGTTTCCCTTTAAAAGCCTTCAAAATCCTCCTGTTCGTCATCTGATATCATAAGTACATCAATGCAATCTTGTGATACATTGGTAAGGCAATCATCATATGGATCAAATTCCGTATCAGATGCTGTGGTCTCAGCTTCGGCTTCATCTTCTTCTTGCCACAAGTAGTCGTCCTCCATACCATCTAATGAATTTGATATGCCACACTTTTTGAAAGACTTGATTACTGTTTCTGCATCAATATCATTCCAGGCTTTTATGACAAAATTGCACAAAACATCCAACTGTGGAGCACGCATATTTCCTCCTTTTGTGAATGACTTTTCGCCACTAACCATCTATTCATTCCACTGTTCTCGAATGCGATCTTTAAATGGCTTGTTTAGGCACACGTCCAGTGGCTGTACCAATGACGTCAATCCTGCAGGAATAACTGCCATGTGTGTGTTTAGTCTTGCAAGCCTTTCCTTGGTGCTGGGAGTTAAATGAGCCCTGAACATATCCCACACCAGTAGACTAGGTTTATGAATAAGTCCACCTGGTCGCCTGCTCCATACATTATCAAGCCAAAGCTTTACCCCTTCTTCATCCATCCAGCCTTTTTCATTCACATGTACAAAACAACCAACAGGAAACTTGAGTTTCGGCATTGTTTTTCTTTTAAAAATAATCATTGGTCTCAGTTTGGCACCATCAGCTGTGCATCCCAATAGCACTGTAAAACTGGACTTCTCGTGTCCTGTTGTTTTCAATAAAATAGTTTTTTCACCTTTTTGATGGACAGTTTTATTTCCAACCATATCAAAATTCATTGGAGTCTCATCCATATTTCCAATACTACTTAACGGATAGCCATGTTTAGAGCGCTGCTGAATTATGTATCGATGGAAACTCTGCAGGTAACTTTTAGGCAATTTTCGTCTTTTGCCTTAGTACCATATTATGCCTTGCCATAAATCTGCTACACCAGGATATAGTGGCCTTAAATCTGCTGCTGTGCTCTGGGTTAGATTTGGCCCACTGAAGTGCAAACAAACGTATGTTGTTTCGTGTCACTACATAACCGCTGTGGCGATGCTCGTTCACCATATTGGCTACATGTTTTTCAAGTTCTGGCCAATGTGGTGTGCCTCTTCTTAATGCACACTTACCCCTTGGCATACTCTTTAATGCTTTTTCATTTGCTTTCCAGTCCCGAACCATCTTTTCCGTTACTCCATATTGTCTTGCAGCAGCGCAGTTATTATGTTCCATGGCAAAGTTTACAACTTTAAGTTTGAAACTGGCTTCATATTTCTTTCTTCTTGCTGGTGCAGCCATGATGGGGGTTTGATTGTTGGACATTTGTACTGTATATTGTATGAACAGGTACAGATACTGGTGATGTACTGTGGTATCTGGTACCCAGTAATGTACCTCACCAGTGATTGTTTATTGCTTACAAATCCTCCTTGGATTGGTCAGCTCTCCCTGCCCAGCCCTTCCTGTCTATCAGAGTAGTAATGCATCCCCCTGGCCTGCCCTTGTATCCCACGAGCAGAGCCTTTTTCACCCATTTGGAACACCCCCTCCACCCAGCCTGCCCCTATCACGGCTGAGAATCAGAGAACAGAAAGGCGGGCACTTTCACTTTCCCTACCTGACCTGCGGCTTGCCTACCATGCACCCACTATCGGTGAGTACAGTGAGGCTTCTCCTCACTGCAAGCCACAGGAGCTCACTGAGGCACAGAGGTGGATTGTTACGGTACGGTAGTTATTGTGGTCCCTGGCAATCTGATATTTACCTTCCCAACTGTCTATTCAAAGCTCCCGGAGACAGCTTTTGACAGTGCACAGGAAACGCAGTCTGCAGCGGTTTCCTGTGTGCTGTCCTAAAGTTTCCAGGAGCTTTGAATAGACAGCAAGGTATTAAGGCGTCTGCCTTGTGATTGAGCTGCTGGGGGAGGTGCCTCATAAAAGTCACTGCTGCCACTTCTTCCCCGATGGCTGTGAGTGATCGGGTTGTCAGGGGCCACAATAGCAGCAGGCTTAGTGTTGCTAGCTGTTAACAGAGGCACAACAGCTGTTAGAGGTTTTGTCAGGCTGTTCTCACTTATGTACCCGGCATATAAGACAAGACGACCCGGCTTCTGTACCTGGCGTATATGACGACCCCCAACTTCAGAGGAGATTTTGAGGGTTAAAAAGTCGTCTTATACGCCGGAAAATACGGTATGTGATAGCAATTCATAAAAAAATAGCATATGGCCATTAGATGCTTCACATATATGGTCTTATAGGTTTCTTCACATTCATGGAATGAATTCATCCTTACTATGAATATTGATTCTTGAAAATGTGTAATCACTTTATTTAATTTCATTCCATACATTTACAATAGAGACTTTAGTCAATTTGTATTGAACTTGTTCTTGCATTGTTACCCAGTAGCCTTATTCAGCACTCCAGATGAATTGATGACTTGAATAAACTTATCTGTTTTCATTATTATTTATCCTCTAAATATGTCAGGCTTCAATAATCACTCCATCCAACTGCAAAGGCCAGATGTGGCCTTGTGGCACGGGGAATTGGATTTGTGAGTGATGTTGCTTCTGCAGCATACATTGTGGAGGGATTAATGAGGAGCCAGGCAACAATATTGTGTAAACAGTAATAAGGCAAAACCGGATGTTATGTGTGAACAAGGCCATTCATTGACAATGGAGTTAGGAAGTTCAACAAGCTGTTCATCAATCTGTTCGGCAAACATATGCCTGTACGATGGACTAAGGCTGGCTTCACACTGCAGTTTTTCATTGATCTGTGTCCATCAGTGTTTGTGTGCCAAAACCAGGAGTGGAACCAGGAGAGGAACTTGCAGAGAAAAACTATAATTGAAAGATTGACACCTGATCTGAGTTTTGGAGACACTCCTGGTTTTGGCACCCAAACACTGATGGACACTGATCAGTGAAAAACTGCAGTGTGAAGCCAGCCTAAGCCTAACCTGAACTTTAAACTCATCTTTAATGCTATCCCCATGGTCTCAATATGAGAAAAGAATTAATGCTTCATTCTAGAGTCTTATGAATGTGGTGTTGTCATGTTATTTTGTATTCAATGTGTTTCCTGTGCAACAGTAATGCTAATTAATAAGTGCTAATTCACATATGTGATTGTTAAAGCTAAATTTTCATTGGATGTTACACATTGTATCTGGCTACTGATTTTGATTTTGAAGTCAGTTTTGATAAAGAATGGTCATACATTCAAAATATATATTTTTTAATTTGAACTTACAGTTTGTATGTTTGTTAAGTGCATTTTGCAAAGAAAGTAATTTTCTTATTGTTTGCATTTTTCATGTTGTCAATATGCTCGCTGCACCTCTGAATAAATTAATTCAGGTGTGCAGTTTATAAAATGGGTCCACTTATTGGGAATTTCTGCTATTCTGGCACCTCAGGGGCTCTACCATTGCAAAACGGCACCCCCAAACCTTTCCAGCTACTGTAAATCTGAAATCCAATATGACACTCCTTCCCTTCAGAGCTTGGCATTGTGCTCCAAAAATTGTTTTCAATCACATATGAGGGACTGGCATACTCAGAAGAAATTGCACAACAAATTGCATTGTGCAAATTTTCCCTGTTACCCTTGTGAAAATACAAAAGTTGGAGCTAAAAGAACATTTGTGGGAAAAGCATGACTTCATATTTTCACACTTTAACATTCTAAAATTCTGTGAAACTCCTGATGGTTAAAGGTGCTCACCATACATCTAATTAAGTTCCTTGAGGCGTCTAGTTTCCAAAATGTGTTCACTTGTGGCATGTTTCCATTGTTTAGGTACATATGGGGCTCTCCAATTGTGACATGGCATCTGATAACGATACAAGCCAACTTACCATTTGAAAAGTCAAATGGTGCTCCTTCCCTTCTGAGCTCTGCTGCATCAGTGGCTCTCCAAACGCAACATGGTGTCAACTAATGATTCCAGCCAATCTTTCCTTTCAAATCAAATGGTGCACCTTTACTTTCCGAGCCCTGCTGGGTGCTCAAACAGTCTCTAGTTTACAAAATGGGGTAATTTGTGGGATGTTTCCACTGTTTAGGCACATAAGGGGCTCTCCAGATATGACATGGCATGTGATGACAATACCAGCCAGTTTTTTTATTTGATAATTCAAATGGTGCTCCTTCCCTTTTGAGCCCTGCCATTCGCCCAAACAGTAGGTTTGCACCACAAACAGGGTATCAGCATACTCAGGAGAAATTGCACAAGTCTTGGTATATATTTTATCTTGTTACCCTTGCAAAAATGCAAAATATGGGGATAAAGTAAAATTTTAGAGGAAAAAAATAAAATTTCATTTTTTCTTTCCACTTTGCTTTAATTCCTGTGAAACACCTAAAGGGTTAGCAACCCTGTTTTATATGTTTTGAGCAGTATGAGGGGTGGAGTTTTAGAATGGTATAATTTTTTAGTATTTTCTGTCACATATGCCTTTCAAAGTCATTTCAAATATGATGTAGTCCCTAAAAAAAAAAAATGGTTTTGTGATTTTTGTTGGAAAAATTGAGAAATTACTAATAAACTTTGAACCCTTCTAAATTTCTAACCCCCAAAAGATTTCTTTACATTTCTTTTTTAATCATTTGTTTAAATAACTAAAAAGAATACCCGCATGGTGTCCTCCGTATTTTGATGCCCAGCCAAGATAATGCACATAGCTGGGGGCTGCCACTTGCAGCTATCTGCACTGTGTATCAATATACAGGGGACCCCACACCATTTTTTTTTTATTTATTTATTTTTACAATGATATGACAGCAGCTTGGTTGCCATACACTAATGTGTATGGCAAGCAATCACAGACACCAGCACAGCAGAGGGTTAGTGAACAGTCTGACTGCAACTGATCTTAGACGCTGTTACAGAGGGTTGGTGGGGGAAGCAAAGGAATATGTATTTGGCCTAAAGAGCAGACCCAGAGTGACTGCAACGCAGAGACTGATAAGTATAGTATAAGTACTTTTAATCTCCATTTTGCTCTCTTTTGCAGCCTCCTAGCTCTTCTTATAACCATTTTACACAAAAGTTTGGATCTCCATAGACTTATATGGGTTTGGGCTCATGTTCAGGTCAAGTCCAGTCCCGAACCTGGACTTTTTATTTAAAGTCCATCCGTATCCGCCAAACCCGGACATCTGCGGATTCGTCCATCTCTAGGCTGATGCTATATAGAGACATGACAATAAAATAAATTAAGTCAGAATAAAGACACTCATGAAGTAAAATATTAGAGATTCATTTATAATATGAAAGAAAACAGTTTGATTATTACTTCTTTCTTCCCAATCTCTTTTTCCAACATTCATAAGATAAATGCATCCATAATATATCTACTGTAACATCAAAGTAGAAGGTTGTAAAGATCTTAAACTGAATATCTTTGCTTTCAGTTAAATTTATTTTTTGGAAGGTCAGCATAATTTTTTATAATTAAGACCTCTATTGATTACATTTTTTTTTTAATAATGACCAACTAATTATTTTACTTTCTAATTAAGTGTCAAAATATAATAAGCATTTTTTTTCCCTATCACTCAAATTGAGAAAATAATTTATTGGCCATTATGTGTGTTAATGCCAACAGCCTTGAAAAATAAATTACTTGGCAACAAGTTTTATAATTTCGCGACACAAAGTATTGAAAGTAGCTGAAAAAGTTTGAAATTGTTTTTATTAATTTCAGACATGATGCATGGCAGCATAGATCCAAATGACCCCTACATCGAAAGGAAAAACACCCTCAAGTATGACAAACGGTTTGTATCCTAGAAAGTGTAATCAATCACACATGTCAAGTAACAATAGCCACTTGGCGGCTGCACCTGCTATCATTCAGACACTTTTATTAAAACAATCAAGCAATTAACATGGAGATGAAATGTTACTTGTTATGCTGCCAGAAAAAAGTCGATTTTCAGTAGGGATATGTCCACTGATGAGTCAAATGAATGGAACACATTTTTACTAGTTCCATGCAGGGAGCAAACAGGTGTTTGAATATATCCAGTAATTTAGCTTGTCTTTGGCTGTGATGTACAGCTCCATGAAATCATCATGATGATTTATTTTAGCAACTTTGTGATAGAATATAGAATAAGCACATTTGCGGGCTCTTTAACATTAGATCAGGGGTGTATATACCATTTGTGCAAACAGTATACAGGGGTCCAAGAGGTAAGGGGGCAATATTTCTGCCTCCAAAACAGATGGAATAAGACATATTTATGTCACTTTGCACATAATAACATACTAAGATACATAGTTAATATTGTTGAAA
This sequence comes from Allobates femoralis, assembly GCA_033576535.1. NCBI lineage: Eukaryota > Metazoa > Chordata > Amphibia > Anura > Aromobatidae > Allobates > Allobates femoralis. Next base: position 158,643,354 of record JARQOC010000003.1, read on the forward strand.
AAAAACACATGTCCATGAAGTTCAAAATGCGATGGGAAAGGACATCGGTAAGGGGCATAAGCACAATCACAATACTTGATCAAGTCTGCATCAAAAGATCTAATCTATCCTTCCTGATCCCAATGGTGATAGTAGTTGAGAAGATCCAGTACTTTACATATGTGCATATGGTATGGGGGAAATATTCCCTGTAAAACTCGCACATTTTCTCTAAAAAATATATTTTTTTAATTTCGGTCATAGTAGGCATTTTCCCTTAACAACTTTTATTAACTGCAATACCAGTTTTCTGTTGTAAATTATTGAGTGCAAAATTTGACAGTTAAAATATGTGGGCTTAACTAATAGAAAACTAAAAACAAGGATCGGGGAACAATTGTGGAATGATTTGAAGGATCTGCTAAAAGAAATACTTCAGAAGTCTCTAAACTTTTTATTTTTTGCTTAACTTAAATATTTCTGTATTCTAATTTTCATAGCAGAGTACCGATTTTCTTACTATTGTAATTATTGTGTCTGGCGTTGCACCTATGCACACTGAAAGGATTGAGTGCCGCAGTTTTTTCTTAGTTGCAATATGGGTTCACACCCTCTGTTGTGCACCTCTCCCAGCCCTGGGCTCGTTATGCTAGAGTTCTCTGGTATGAGTTTGTCTCTAGTTTGCCTATAAATGAGGACATTTTTAACCCATATAGAGGCTGAAAATGAAAGTTAGGGACCGGTCAAAGAGACATACCTTGACACGCTGACTGGGTGGTTTATCGATACGGCGATATTCATAATGCTAAGTGTCTCAATTTTTGCATTTTCTGCTTAACTGAAATATTTCTGTATTCTAATTGTCACAGCAGATTGCTGCTTTTCTTACTATTACAGCAGTGGATCCTGAGCTTGCTGCATATGATGCCCAATGCGGGTAGTGCGGTGGAACTCCACGTCACATATGTGTCCTGTGTGTGCTTCTTCCGGTTCTGGTGCTGAAGCACCCCCTGTCCCTGGTGTGGTGAGGAAGATGACATCCTCCAGAATTGGCATATCTGGCAGTGGATCCATCATTAATTTCACTCACTGACTGCGTCCTGCAGGCACACAGTAGCAAAGTTTAGCTGTGTTGTACTTCCCTGCCAAGATGGCAATGGGCTCTGTGGTTACACCTCTTTGCTTTGCCTGGTGTCCTGCCTCGTCCAGAGACAGGACACAATCACTTACAATATCTGAATCATGTAGCAATTTAACATAACCAGTGGCATTGAGGTTTCCATTGATGAAGAATGGCCCCACTATCTTAGTACTCCATATACTACATCATACCATCAATTTTTGTGTGCCAACAGTCTTGGAGGGATCTATCCACTGTTGGTTAGTGTAAGACCAATAGCAGTGGTTTAGTTTGTTAACTTCACCATTCACAAAACGTTTGCCTCCTCTGAAGACAATTGTCTATGCTGTGAAGATACGAGATGTGCAGCATCTGAAACAACGGATACTGGAAGCCTGTGCTAGCATTTCTTCTGAGCAGTTGCTATTAATGTGTCAAAAGTGGGAGAAGATGGTTGCATTGACAATCCACCACAATGGGCAGCACTTTGAACACATTTTATAAGTGCTCATAAACTTGTAAATAAATCATGAAAGAATATAGTTACGTTAAAGCCAAGCACACCATTGTTTTCCTTATGAAATTTGCAATACGTTTGATGTGTCACATGACCCTCTTCCCATTGAAAAAAATAAAGTTGGATCCAAAATGGCTGACTCCAAAATGGCTGCCATGGTCACACCCATCTGGAAGTGTTTCCCCTCACATATACTAATGTGCCATAAACTGGAAGTTGGTATCACCAACAATTCCCATTTCATTTAGGTGCATTCATATAAATGACCCACCCTGTAGAATGAAAAACAAAGTAGATTTACTTAAAACATACACATACCAACAATAGGCAAAAAATGCAGTGTAAAAAACATGATAAAAACATATGCAATTAAACGTACATGAAAACGCTAGTAAAAAAAATACAAGTAGCCTAATTACATAACAGATGTAGACATGATGTAGCTGTAAATCAAAAGCTCACCTTGGAAACGTAGCCTTATGTATTTTTCATATATTCTTCAATTTTATGGAGAAGCCTATGGGAAACAGCATGAAAAACTGTCACAACTAAAGTATGTGGCTTATTAAGAAAAAAGTGAAGATAAAACCATGAAATAGCACTGCAGTATATTTCATATATGTAGTTAGTCCACAGCATTTCTTGACTAAAAATACAGTTAAAAACTCCAAAAAAGTGGCTTAAAAATAATGTGTGTTTACAAAAACTGTTATGTGTACAACAATCATACAAGAAATGATTTTGTCCTCCATGATCCTGGCCAATTTCAGAAGAGAATTACATTAACACACAGGAAATATTATTTTAAGTAGTGTTATTGTCAAACAGATTTAAATGAAAATGACTATTGACAATTTTTTAACAAAATGCTGTAAAATAAAAATGCTAAAGGGAATTTATTTCACAGAATGCCTAAATCCAGAAGATTCTAAATCTGCCAAGAACTTATTGCTTTTAATATAAAAATGTGATTTGTGTATATCATTAATGGTAAAGTAGAGTAAATTGTTAACTGTAATTTGCAAATAAACATTACAGCAATTCTTTATTCCATTATAAGTCCTGAGCTTTAAATAAATCCTTTTTATTACTATTTTAATGTGCATCAGCTTTATGTAATTGAAACGCCTCTCCTTCTGCTTTACTTGTATATTACCAGACATTTTGCGTTGTCCATGCTTAAATTAGAAACCGTATTATCCCTATGACATTCAGAGGTTTTTTTAACCCCTTCCCAAGCATTGATGTAATACAACCTCAAGGGTCGGATCTCGGTGTTTAACGTGAGGTTCAGTGCAGTGCTCACATCAAACACCTTACCTGATCTCATCAGTTGAAATGTCGGATTTCCAGCATCGATCGCATCCGGGATCCAATGAGTGTTGTTAACCTTTTGGATCCCGCTGTCATTCACTGACAACAGGATCCCAAACCGCTGCGGCGGGGATCGTGCTGTTCCCCGCCTACACCGGAGATCCTGCGATAATATCGCAAGATCTCCAGTGCTCACGTGATAGCCCAGGGTCCTGCTGAGACCCCGGAAGCTATCACTGATTGCTTCCTGTGAGTGGTTGGCAAGTGCTGCCAACCACTCACAGTGTCCATTTGTGACACGTTCCAATGTGCTGCAGCTCATCGGGACCTGTCCCAAGCAATCGGACTATGCAACAGGATTGAGGACCCATTGAAGCGGTAATTTGACCGTGAAACAGCAGGCCATTGTCTGCCGTCCCTGCACCCACCTTCCCCAGCTTTGATGTCCATGACTGGATATAGCAACATGGAATAAAAGGTGAAGATCACTACCCCGGTGAGTGCGGCTTATTTTGTCTTATGTTTATTGCATGAACTCTGATGTGTGGAAAAAGCCAGCAACATCGTTGATAAACTGCAAGTGTGTCACGAGAGTGACAGAGCCAATCCTTGATGACAGTGCTAGTGCCCAGTGTCTTCTACTATTATTCACATATGTCTATATTGATGGAAAAATAAAAAAATTGTGGCTCTGGGGAGGAGCGGAGCAAAAATTGTAAATGAAAAGCGAAAAATCGCCGGGTGGTGAAGGGGTTAAATAATCTAGCATAGTCCTTTTTTTATATCCTTTGTAGAGTTAGGTAAAAAGATTTGCAGGACCCTGGTCCTATAACAATTTTTTATATATTTTGTTTTAAACAAATCTAAAAAACTATACACATTTGACTTTTTTCTATACCTGTTTTACTAACCCAATTTGACAACTGTAATTGCCACAACAATATGTTGGTCTTTTGCTGCATACAGTTTACTAAAAGTGTATTTGGAATTTTTTGGTCCATAATTTTTCGGATAAGGTATCCAATTTTGTAAACAAAAGTAGAAAGAAAAATTAACAAAATTCTTCACATTTCACTGTACAGGCATGTTTTTGCACACCTCTTTAAGTAGTACAATTTGTGACCCATACATGTCACATCAATACTACGGACTGTTGTTGCATAATGCTTTTTGGGAATTCTTACCTAGAATTTCTTATTCGGTCCTTCCTTTCAATGTTTCAATAACTTTGCTTGAAAAGTTTTAGAAACGTTAATTATACTTGTATTCAAAATGTATAGTACAGAAAAAGTGTCAATAGCAAAAGACAAAAAGTGTGAAAGGGAAAAAAATATGATGGCTGCCATGTGGGCAGTAGCAAGGCTACCACGAGGAATTTCGGGGCCCCTCTGAGACAATAGAAAATTTTGAGGCCTCCCTGAGACTCCGCACAGCCTCCACCCAGCTCTGTCTCGACCCATGCTCCGCCTCCACTCAAACATACATTATATTTATAGTGAATTTTTAGTGCTGTTCCAATTTTTATCTCAATTTATGTGCAAAGCTTTCCCAACCAGCAATCCAGATGGTTCCTTACAATAGAGTAAAAAAAAGGAAAAACAGCACAAAAAAATAGAAAAAAGTGGACTTTATTGCTCAATGCATGGCCATGCCATTAGGCAATAAAGTCCACTTTATTCTATATTTTTGTGCTATTTTTGCTTTTTTTTACACCCTCTCTCTATGATATATTAACCACACACACACTTGAGAAAGCTGTGGGCTGAATTCACAATAGCTTTATATACAATAGAGAATACACAATAGAGAATGCTGCTAGCTGTATACACAATAGAGATGGCTGAGGGCCATGTATACAATGAAGACTGCTGCTGGATATTCACACAATTGAGAATACACAATAGAGACTGCTGCTGACCGTACACAATAGAGATGGCTGTGGGACGTATTGACAAGAGACGGCTGCAGGCCCAGCCATATAGACAATGGAGATGGCTGCTGGCTATACACACAGTAGAGAATACAAAATAGAGACTGCTGCTGGCTGTACACAATAGAGAACACACAATAAAGACTGCTGCTGGCTGTATAAACAATGGAGATGGCTGCGGGACAAGTGCACAATGGTGACGGCTGTGGGACAAATGCACAATGTAGACGGCTGCGGGACAAATGCACAATGGAGATGGCTGCGGGACCTGGACCCCAACAATGAATGCCTCCACACGCATGGTATGATGATCCTACTGCAAGTCCCTAAACTACACTGGCACAGTATGATGTCCAACTGTGACCCCCACACAGCCCTCCAAGTAGTATAATAGACGTAAATATAATATAATGTCCCCTTATCTTCTTCACACTGTATAATGTCCCCAACAGAGCCCTCTAATAAGCCTGCATAAATTATAAAGGCTCCCTTATACCCCTCCACAGAGCCCTCCAAATATTATAATGGCTACCATATAGTAGATAAGGCTCCATATAATCGTTCATATATTATAATACATCATCCATAGTTCTTCATATATTATAATGCACCTCTAAAACCACCCTAATATTATAATGCACTCCCATAGTCCTCCATATAGTATGGTGCATTACCATAATCCTCAATATAGTATAGTGCACCCCCATAGTCCTCCATATAGTATAATGCACACCCATAGACCTCCATATAGTATAATGCACCCCCACAGTCCTAAATATAGTATAATGCACCCCTATAGTACTCCATATAGTATAATGCACCCCCATAGTCCTCCATATAGTATATTGCACCCCCATAGTCCTCCTATATTATAATGCACATTACATTGTTTCCCACCAGTGTACTCACTGATTAAAGTAAATACCTCTCTTCTCGCTGCTCCGGTCTCCTCAGCATATGCTGAGTTGGAGGTGGCGACGGCCAGGACTCTAGAGAAGAATGCTGCCAGCAGAGGTGGCCAACTTTTTTCTTTACTTCGATCTTTTAAAAAACATTGCATGAGCAAAAAGTACAAGTGGGGTAGCTACTCCCAATGAAACATTGTCTCACGCTTTTTGATCATAAACAGATCTTACTCATAACTTACTATACAATGGGAAACCTACATTTTATAAGACTGTTTTCAAAGGAAGTAGGGTGGATCCCACCTGACAAGCTTAATCAATGCAATCACCGGTGAAAGAGCATCTGATATAGCAGTGAAAAAGCAGATCAATTTACCGTATATACTCGTGTATAAGCCGACTTTTTCAGCCCAAAAATTGGGCTGAAAAGTCCCCCCTCGGCTTATACGCGAGTATATACATGTGTGTGACGGGGACGGGGGCTCTGACTGGGGGCAGGAGGAGGCAGGAGGGGGCTACAGTGACACCGCGCGGTCACGTGGGCCCGGCTCATTAATATGCACGCATCCCCCTGTCCATCCCCGGCAAGGGGATGCAGTGCATATTGCCCCACACAGCCCCTGGCGGCCCCCGGCAGTGGTATACAGCCCCCCCCGCCTAGTACCGGGCCCCCATGCTGCGGATACAGTAGTTCATACATTACCATCTCTCCCTGCAGCGCGCGGCTCCTCCAGTCCCAGCCGGCATCTTCCTGTAGTGTCATGTGACTGGCGCGTCACATGACACTACAGCAACAAGCCGGGCGGGAGATGGAGGAGCCGCGCGCTGCAGGAGATGGTAATGTATGAACTACTGTATGCTGTGCCGCAGCATGGGGGCCCGGTACTAGGCGGGGGGGCTGTATACCACTGCCGGGGGCGCTGTATAAACCCCCGGGGGCCTGCTGTATAAACCCCCGGGGGCCTGCTGTATAAACCCCCGGGGGCCTGCTGTATAAACCCCCGGGGGCCTGCTGTATAAACCCCCGGGGGCCTGCTGATACCCCGGGGGCCTGCTGATACCCCTGGGGCCTGCTGAATACCCCTGGGGGCCTGCTGTATACCCCTGGGGGCCTGCTGATACCCCTGGGGGCCTGCTGTATACCCATGGGGGCCTGCTGTATACCCCTGGGGGCCTGTTGATACCCCCTGGGGGCCTGTTGATGATACCCCTAGGGCCTGCTGATACCCCTGGGGCCTGCTGAATACCCCTGGGGGCCTGCTGTATACCCCTGGGGGCCTGCTGATACCCCTGGGGGCCTGCTGTATACCCATGGGGGCCTGCTGTATACCCCTGGGGGCCTGTTGATACCCCCTGGGGGCCTGTTGATGATACCCCTGGGGCCTGCTGATACCCCTGGGGCCTGCTGAATACCCCTGGGGCCTGCTGTATACCCCTGGGGGCCTGCTGATACCCCTGGGGGCCTGCTGTATACCCATGGGGGCCTGCTGTATACCCCTGGGGGCCTGTTGATACCCCTGGGGGCCTGTTGATACCCCTGGGGCCTGCTGATACCCCTGGGGCCTGCTGAATACCCCTGGGGGCCTGCTTATACCCCTGGGGGCCTGCTGTATACCCCTGGGGGCCTGCTGATACCCATGGGGCCTGCTGTATACCCATGGGGGTCTGCTGTATACCCCTGGGGCCTGCTGAATACCCCTGGGGGCCTGCTTATACGCCTGGGGGCCTGCTGATACCCCCGGGGGCCTGCTGATACCCCCGGGGGCCTGCTGTATACCCCTGGGGGCCTGCTGATACCCCTGGGGGCCTGCTGATACCCCTGGGGGCCTGCTGATACCCATGGGGCCTGCTGTATACCCCTGGGGGCCTGTTGATACCCCTGGGGCCTGCTGATACCCCTGGGGCCTGCTGAATACCCCTGGGGGCCTGCTTATACCCCTGGGGGCCTGCTTATATGCCTGGGGGCCTGCTGTATACCACTGGGGGGGCCTGTATACCTTACTGCTGGGGGTTGTATACCTGTGCTGGAGTCCACCCTCGGCTTATACGCGAGTCAATAAGTTTTCCCAGTTTTTGGGGCAAAAGTAGGGGGGTCGGCTTATACACGGGTCGGCTTATACACGAGTATATACGGTAATACCACACCTAAATAATATCTGACACAACATGGAACAAAGAAAATGGTATGTAAAAAAATAGAAAAAAAAGTAATAAACATAACTAAGATCAGTTCTTAAACTGTTCTTAACGCATAAAACCATGAAACATTGGGAGATGGCTACCCTGTTTATAATTTTTGCTCATGCAATGTTTTAAAAGATTCGAAATAAAGAAGAATGACTGATGTTGTGCTGCACAATTTTGAACATGGACTACATGCTGGCTTGAGCATTTTTTTTTTTGCACCATCCTGGATACCTGCACCTGCAAATTAATATATAGGTGAGCCAATTCTATTTTTTCTACATTGCTACTTTGTGTTGGTGCATGACATAAAATCCCAATAAAATACATTTATGTTTGAGAATGTAACATGAAAAAATGTGGAAATGTTCCCAGGGTATAAATGCTTTTTCAAGGCACTGTATATGGGCGTTTTTATTTAGGGATAACTTTTCCTGATTTGGAAGATCAGGAAAACACCTGTTTCTTACAGGATTCATTTTTTTTGCCCATTCTCTTTAATGATTTCAGGACAAAACATGAAGCAACAAAAGTCTACCTGACAAAATTAAGGTGAATGTGCAAAATACTGTAAGAATCTGGTTTTGCCTGATCTTACAAATCAGGGAAAAAACGCAAGGGTGAAAGGCCCCTAAGTGGGATTTGCTATAAGCATTGTCTAGTATCATGTATTTATGCTGCTCTGCATTAATACATGTGTACCTTGTGAGCCACATCACCTTGGTAAAGGTCGTAAAAATGCATACTACATTTAGAAGGTCCATATCTCTAGAACCTTATGGTGAACTTAAAATTAAACAAAAAAAAGTCATATTAAGGAAAGCAGTGGAAATAAAATACAATTGAAACTACAAAAACACTTACTACTGCTCTTATTCATTCTTATGTGGACTAATGCTACTCTTTAGTGATCGATGTCCCTTTAAGGCTACTTTCACACTACGATTTTGTTAAATCCGATGCTGTCCGATGAAAATTGGACAGCATCGGATGCTCAAATTCCGATGCCATCGGATGCCATCCGATCCGATTTTTTATCGGATACAATTTAAATGGCTGGGGGAGGGCTGTGGGAGGTTTTGGGAGTGGTCTTAGGGTATTGAGCATGCTCAATACAGAAAATTGGATCCGATATCGGATCCGATTTTCCATCCGATCCGATCCCCCATAGACTCCTATATTATTTTAATCGGATCGCATCGGATCACATTGGATCCAATGCGATCCAATTTTTGAATCTGATACCAAAATCAGAACAGTCTCCGATTTTGGCTCCTGCAAAAAATCAGGCAGAATCGGACAGACTTGGATCGGATGTAAATTGGATGCCATTAAATGCACATGCGATCCGATCCCCATTGGAGAACATGGGGGCTAAATCGGATCCGATGCTGTCCGATTTTTATTGGATACCATCGGATTTAACAAAATCGTAGTGTGAAACCAGCCTTACCAAACCTTCTCTGCATTCCATTCTTAAGGCAGCAGCCAGAGTAAGTTTTTTTGTCCAGCCATCTCACCAATGCCTCCACCTTATACCACCTTACACCAGTTATTACATTGGCTGCCCATCTGATACAGGATACAACACAAACTTCTCTCTCACTCACAAAGCTCTCCACAGTTTTGCACTCCCCTATATCTTATCCCTCATTTCTGTTTATCACCCTACCCGTGCCCCCTGTTCTCTAACTGATCTCAGACTAATATCACCCATTATTTAAAGCTCACACCTCTGTCTACAAGAATCACCCACTGTTTAAACCTCACACCTCTGTCTACAAGATTTCCCTTGTGTTACGCCAGTGGTCTGGAATGCACTACCCCAAACATTGCAACTAACTTCTAGCCCCCATGCCTTTAAGCATGCCTTAAAAACACATTTCTTTAGACAGGCCTATCACCTCAACTTAGTAACCTAATTTTTGCCTCTCACCTGACCCATCCTTGTAAATGCTAATAACATGCTGCTCCTTCCTATTCCTCTGTCTCTATATCCTATATAAAAACAGTAGCACGTACGTGCATATAGGCAGTACTGGGTGATAATTGGAGCATGTAGCCTCAAATGAAAAACCTATATTTACCATAATAATCACCACATCAGACACTGCAAGCATGTCCTATCTACTGTGTACTGTAGTCCCTTGCAGATTGTAAGGTTTTGAGCAGGGCCCCCACCCCTCTTATAACTTGTGAAGCATGTATTACATTGTATTGTCTGTACATTGCCTACGCTTAATTGAAAGGGGTGCGGAATATGTTGGCGCTATATAAATAAAATTCATTGTTTTTATTAAAATAAGTGAAAAAATTGGCCAGTTTTGGCCCAGTAGAAGGTCGTCTTTACAATCCTTATGAAATCAAAACCAATTTGCAGATCAGTTTTTCAATTTTAAAGAGAAGTTATGGCCACACAGGCATGGCAGTTAGGCTGTGTGCTCATGATCTGGAGGCACTGCATTTTGTACACTGTGCCTCCGGACCTGTGGGAACCCATGGGTGCATACAGGGAGACCGCAGCCGCCCTGTACTCACAATCTGCCAGTTGGTGCAGAGCGGCCTCTCCCTTCATGCACCAGATGGTTACCTCTTCCAAGTCTGCAGCATAAAATTAACATGCTGTGGAGATGTGCAAGTGCAGAAACCCACACCGCAGCTTAAATAATGCTGTGGTTGAGAGAAGCATAGTGGCCATGGGATTTATTGAAATCCCATTCACTATGCTTGTACTGTGCCATGCAGCATTTTGGATACAGCAGCAATACACTGCATCCATAACGCTGCAAATCCTGATCATGAGCATACACCCTTAGAGCTGCCACTAAAAATAAAATGATCATTAAAAGAGTTAATTTATCTAGATAAATTAGATAGATAGATAGATATACGTAAAAAACGGCAGCACTCCCATATAGAGGTATAGCAAGCATTTATTAGGCCTAATTTTATTAAAATAAGTGAAAAAATTGGCCACTTTTGGCCCAGTAGAAGGTTCTCTTTACAACCCTTTTGAAATCAAAACCAATCTGCAGATCAGTTTTTCAATTTTAAAGAGAAGTTATGGCCACCCAGACATAACAGTTAGGCTGTGTGCTCATGATCTGGAGGCACTGTGTTTTGTACACTGTGCCTCCGGACCTGTGGGAACACATGGGTGCATGCAGGGAAATTGCTGCCGCCCTATATTCGCAATCTGCCAGTCGGTGCAGAGCGGCTTCTCCCTGCATGCACTGGATGTTTACCTCTTCCGATTCCGCAGCTTAAATAATGCTGTGGTTGAGAGAAGTGTCGAGCCCCAGGCCCTGGGGTACTCGGGTATCAGGCTCGGAGCGATTCGTGGGGATGTCACGGGTGGCGGTGCCTGAGCCCGTGGCCTGGGTGATACTTCAATAGAGGGGTTATGTACAGGGAATAAGAGTTATTGTCACGTGACGCCACCTGTAGTACCTGGTGATGGGTCACCAGCGCCGCCACAGTCGTAGGGAGGGCGATGGTATTACGGCAAGGATGGCAAAGCTCCCTACAGGTGGAGCTGGACCTCCGGGGCAGCGTAGAGAAAAGGGGCAGCTTGAGTGCGACTTGAGGACAGGGTAAGAAGCAGTAAGGCAGTCTATAGGGAGGCTGAGGACGGAGAGGAATGACGCACACACTCTGAAGAAGTCTCTTTTACCTTTTACTGATGGAATTCACAGGTAATGATGTCCAGAGCACTGTCGGGTGACCAGGTGTACAGTGAGTCTCCACAGCAAGTGGGTATAAGGCCTCCTCAGGTTCCCTGCTGTCACTGAAGCCCTGTCAGTATGCAACAGGACTGGCCTCCTCACTTTCTCTGGTCCTCTCTCTCCTCCTCCGCGGTCCACGGGTTACCCTCTCTGATCACTGCTGCGTGTTCCCACACTACGGTGTCTTGCTCCCTCTTTCTGGGTACGCAGGGGGACCAGGTGACTGAAGTCTCCACGGTGTGCCGGGGTTTTCTGCAGTCCTAAAGTGTTCCTGCAGGTGCGGATCCCCGAAGTCCGGTACGTCTTGGGTAAGCTTCCATTAGTTCCTCTACTCCCTTGGCTAAGCTCCGTGCCTTCTGTCCGCACTCCTAGGCTTGGCTCAACATCAGAAGGGCCACTCCGAGTCACTGGTTAGGGCCTAACCGTGGCACCGATCACCAGGATGTCTTCGCAACTTTCCTAGCGTCTGCACACTCTAACTAACTCCTCCCCCAGCAGCAGTATTTAAAGGGGAACTCACCTAAAGTCATTGAGTCCAGGTCCCCCTACTGTACTGGGGTGGAAGGTGTAGCATGTAGTAGGTACCTGCTGTGGACATCCAGCTGTGCAGTAGGGAAAGCTGTGGCAACCCGCGTGAGCATAGTGGGCATGGGATTTCTTGAAATCTCATTCACTATGCTTGTACTGTACCACGCAGCATTTTGGATACAGCAGCAATATGCTACGTCCAAAATGCTGCAAATCCTGATCATGAGCATACACCCTTAGAGCTGCCACTAAAAATAAAATGATCATTAAAAAAGTTAATTTATGTAGCTAAATTAGATAGATAGATAGTGCAAATAGATATTTGAACCACTTTAAAGGGAACCAACCACCTCAGATCACCCTAATACACAGTTAGTACATGTCCCTGCACCCTAAGGATACGTTTCCAGCACTGTTTTTGTGTAAAATCTTGCATTAGTATAACTGATATACAGAGTTTATAAACTTACTAGCCTGGAGACATCTGGGCGTATCCCTCCTTCTGTTATACTTCAGGGCTGTGCATTGCATGTCTGTGCTCCCCCTCCCTCCGTGCCTGCTGCCCTGCCCTGATGGGTGTGATCGTTATCTCCTCTGCACAGAGGGAGGGGGAGCACAGCCATGCAATGAATGCACAGCCCTGAAGTATAACAGAAGGAGGGATACGCCCAGATGTCTCCAGGCTAGTAAGTTTATAAACTCTTTATATCAGTTATACTAATGCAAGATTTTACACAAAAACAGTGCTGGAAAGGTATCCTTAGGGTGCAGGGACATGTACTAACTGTGTATTAGGGTGATCTGAGGTGGTTGGTTCCCTTTAAGGAAGGCATAGCTTAGGTGAACTTTAAGATTTTATGTAGTACATTGTATGAAAAGTTTTGTCATTCTTTCAGGTTTCATAATTGCAGCACCAAATCTGTAAGCAATCAATACGGAACAGCTTTCTGTGTAGATAATGACATCAGTTTAGATTCTCTTGTTCCTAAATGTGTGGTGTTCTATGTATAATCGCCAGCAGGTCGTCAATTGGTTGTTTTAGGTTTAGTCATTTTCACATGCATCTCAAATTTTTTTTTATCCAACAAATAGCAGTAAAAAGCTTTTCAGTTCAGAAAGACATTTTTTTGTATATTGTAGCTGCAAGTAAGTGCTGGCATTGAAGATAGACAGAAAATAATCTGCTCTTCCATAGCTCACTAAATGAATTTTAAAGATTTTGGAGAGATTCCAGAACTCCCCGGTGACACAGTATGGAGACGCATGCTAGACTTAATACTTTCGTTGAGCAAGAAAAAAAAGAAAGATTTCTCGAATTCTATCAAGAGCTACTAAGTGCTTGGAGTGGATTTTCATTTTACAATATGTCACTAGGCAAGATAATGCACAAATAGTGCTTTTCACAATGATATTTTCTTACTTGCTTGACTGGCCAGGATAGAATTTATAGCATATTGTTGTCAGAAAACTAATCTCTATAAGTTAGTTTTTCTTAAACTAATTTATTGTTAGAGTAAAGTTCAGCCAAGTGAAACAAAATGTGGACATAGTGTATTATATCATTTAAAATACATCCATCTTGATTAGATAATGGTACAACCTCATAAATCAATGTTTGTTTTTATTATAGTTTTATAACAAAAGTCAGAATAAATATTAATTTTATCTAAACAAAGATATGTTAAAGAGGACCTGTCACCAGTTCAGAAGTTGCTTCGATTCCTGCTACTCCTCTGACTATTCCATATTTTTTTGGTTTGCTCCATTTTTGTTTTTAGATTTGTCATATGGTTATAGGTGTGGTCCAAAAAAAGAAATTAATTTTCATCTTAAATCTCTGTCTGTTTTACGCTATAATCTAAACTATTTTCTAATACATTTCAATTAAAATGTCCTGTCCTTCCCTCACAACCTTGGTTAATATGTATGAGCGCCTCGGCGCTAGTATTCACTATCCCAATCCAGCTACAAAAAAGTATGTGCAAAATCCCCCTAATTGCAAACTTGATAAATCATATAAAAATGACAATCAAGTTGAGCTTAAATAGAGTAAATGCAACTTAGACTGTAGGGTAAATTCACAAGAAAAGCTGTACATTATAACACTTGTGTATACCGTACATCAAACATTAAAACAGACTCTAAAGAACAACAGACAAGCAAATTTGTCTAGCTATATTTAAAGCACTATCCTCAAATTGAGACCAATTTTCTGTCTGTTCGTGCACGTAGACGCCATACATAAAGATGAGCATGTAGTGAAATATTTGTAATTGCTATTCTCGTAATGAGTACTTTGTAATACTCTCATGTTTATCTGAATAGCTAGTCCAATGTTATTCAATTAGTGATAGGCTCCGCCCATGCACAATCGGCCATAAAACAAGCACTTCCAGTTCACGGCGGGAGGGTGGACTTTTTTGAGTTTTCACTGCATAAAATACCTTGCTGTGCCCCAGAGAGACTCTAACATTTAATCTGCTCTCAATGGGGTGTCGACCCCCTTTGTGTACTGAAGGGATCTGGCAATTTGTGTTGGGCTCACATGCAATGGCCAATGCATCAGCTAAAATTCTCATTTTTTCATTTTCTCTGTATCCAGGGTTCAGGGTTCAGTCCTAGGTCCCCTTTTCTTCTGTCTACACACTGCCCTCATTGGACAAACTATCAGTAGATATGGTTTTCAGTACCATCTCTATGCTGATGACACCAAGTTATACACCTCTTCTCCTAACATCACCTCCACATTACTACAAAATACCTGTGATTGTCTGTCTGCTGTCTCTAACATCATGTCTTCTCTCTACCTTAAATTGAATCTGTCAAAAAGTTAACTTCTCGTGTTTCCTCCCTCTCCTAATCTTCTGAAACCTAATATTGCCATTTCTGTATGTGGTTCTACCATTACTCCTTAATAGAACACCCGCTGTCTTGGGGTTATATTTGCCTCGGATCTCTCCTTCTCTCCCCAAATCCGGTCTCTCGCTCGCTCATGTCACCTACACCTCATAAACATCTCTACAATTCGACCTTTTCTTACTGTTGACTCTGCAAAAACTCTAACTGTTGCCCTTATTCATTCTCTCCTGGATTATTGCAATTCTCTATTAATCGGTCTCCCTCTTACTAAACTCTCTCCTCTCCAATCCATCCTCAATTCAGCAGCCAGGATCATATTTCTCTCCAACCGCTTCACCGATGCCTCTATCCTAGGGCAGTCATTGCGCTGGTTACCAATCCGCTATAGAGTACAATATAAAATTATTACACTCACCCACAAAGCCCTCCACAGTTCTGCTCCGCCCTACATCTCCTCTCTCATTTCTGTCTATCGCCCTACACATGTCCTCCGCTCCGCAAGTGACCTAAGACTGACATCATCTATAATACGAACCTCCCATCTCCAAGACTTCTCACGAGCTGCACCAATTTTCTGGAACAGATTACCAAGAACAATTCAATTAATTCCCAATACCAATAGTTTTAAGCGAGCCTTAAAAGCACATCTCTTTAGACTGGCCTATCACCTCACCTCACTTGTCCAACTATTCGTATCTTCCCTTTTCTAAATCTGGCCTCTTGTGTCATCTGCCTGCACCTGCAGACTGTCTGTTTGTCACCCATGCATAGCACTTTATCTGTACTTGTACAGATCCCGACCAATGACCTATTCATGCAGCGTTACGTGAATCTCCTAATTATTATATTGATGGCTGGACCATGTTTGACATAATTTGTTACTGTTACCTTTTGTGCCTCCCCTATTTCCTCTAGATTGTAAGCTTGCGAGCAGGATCCTCACTCCTCATGGTTTTTGAATTTTTGTTACTCTGTATTGTCTCATATTGTCTGTACATGTCCCCGCCGAATTGTAAAGTGCTGCTTAATATGTTGGCGCTATATAAATAAAAGTATTATTATTATTATTATTAATATTATCCTGAAGCAGTTTCTGCAATGTCAATTTTCCTCATCCAAAGATTAGATTGGAAAAAGAGGCTTAGGGGAGATCTTATTACAATAAACAAATACATTAAGGGATAGTACAAAGACCTTTCAAATAATCATTGTACACTTATGCCTGGGCCAGGCATCCACTACATCTTGAGGAGAAAAGGTTTAATCATAATCACAGATTGTTTACTGTAAGAGCAGAGACTATGGAACTCTCTGACGTACGATGTCAAAATTGTTGATTCACTACTAAAACGTAAGAAAGACCTGAATGCCTTTCATGAAAAATGTATTATTGGTCATGTGTACTAGATTATGTGATTGAGTCTTGATCCAGGGAAATAGTCTGATTGCTGTATGTGGAGTGGGGAAGAAATTTTTCCCCCAATATGAATCTTAGTGTCTGCTCTATGGGGATTTTGCCTTCCTCTGGATCAACATAAAACTTTTTAATTATGTATTAGTTTATCAAGCAGGCATATGAGTATTTTAAATGCAGTATATTTATATGAATGTTACTCTTATTAGAGACTGTTTTAATGTTTGATGTATACTCAAGTGTTTTAAATATAAATCTTTTACTGTGAATTTACCATACATCCTATGTTACATTTATTCTAATTGTGCGCAAATTGTTGTTTTTATAGAATATCCCTTACTACACTAACTGCTATTCTTTTTTTTCTACTTCCTTTTGATGATACTTTGAGAATACCAGTGCATACTGTAATACTCAAACAAAACTTCATCAATGAGCAATGATTGCAGTTACTGCCGCAGCCTTTGCTTCAGGGAATGTGATAATCCATGCATGATGTGCACACTGCCAGCACACTCTCTCATCGGTTCAGATCAGCAGTATAGAGCTGGCATCAAAGTTCAATGTCAGTGCTCATTGTCAGAATACCTGGTGTTTAAGGGACCAGTGCTGCCTTCACAAGTGATATTGGCTATACATAAAACAACTATATTACCCCCACTGCTGATTTGACTGTAATGAACAGGGGTTCATCATAGGACCTTTATTGAATTCTTTTCAATTCCCAGAATATTCAGATCCTTAGGCTAGGGTCACACTTGAGCCTTGGAAGCGCTAAAAGCTAGCGCTCTTCACAAGTGCAAATTGTGAAAAACGCTAGCGTTAACGCTTCCATAGGCCCCCATGCAAAAAACCCATGGCCAAAATGCAACACTTTTGACGCTGGGCATTTTTGCACAAGCAACAAAAAATGCGGTGAGCAGCGTTTTTAGGGGTGTTTGCAAAAACGCATGCGTTTTTTAACATGAGAGTCTATGGGAAATGCATGCGTTAATGCATGGTACGTATATGTACCATGCTCTAACGCAAGCGCTAAAAAGAGAAAAAAATGCCATGAAAATGACAAGGGCAACTGCCCACATACACGCATCCATGTAAAGGATGCCCCCTCCAAATGTAACCCTAGCCTTACATCACAATTGCTCACCTGCTCACCTGCTTATAGTTTGCTCTTTTGACTCCTTTAAATATTATGCATAAGTTATATTACTACACTGCGCCACTTCTCAAAGGCAAATTGTGTATCTGCGTTGACATAACACTTGTCAAAGGATTCAGATAATTACAATCAGGTATGTGATCCAATCATCTGTATAAGCAATTATGTTGTATATACTTTTATTCTGTACTTGTGGATATTTCTATAGAACTATCACAGTCCATCTTCTAACAGAATAATAGAGCACCTAAGCTCTTTTGCTACTGGGAAGACTACACAAACGTTATATAAAGTTTATGTGAGGCACATAGCAATGATCCTGTAAGCTTAACATTTTCAAATATAGAAAGAGATGATTCTTTCTCGTAGTGATCATCCTAACCTTTTGCTTAGATTGGTACTCTTATGGTAAAATATTGCTTGTAATTCAGTGCCTGTACTGCTTTGTCATTTTTTAATAAGGTGTTTATTTGTAGCATTTACAGTTTCAATTTGTGCATAAATGGCAATTATATATCAATTAATGTGGATGGTAGAACACAGGGCTTGACAAGGCATGAGTGTATGTGAAAATACTATAGAACAAATAGAGGAAAAAACACTCAGGGGCACCGAGCCCAGCACTCCAGCTAACATCAGGGCCAGTGAGGGCTTCTAGGTGTCCTTCTCTGCAATGAGTTGAAAGAACTCATATAGAGACAGTGGGGAGGTCAGGGCACTGCTGCAGGTGAATGCTGGAGGTCACCTCTCCACCGGTCCCTATGATCAGGGCCCTCCAGTGTATTTATCCCCCCTGATGTCTCCCAGTCTGTTGTTCTGTGTAACGCACTGGACATTGTTGGTCCAGAGCTCCGCTGTCATGCACGGTTGTTGGACATTCCCTTGTCGAAGCATGGCAAGTGGTCAGTGATAGAGGGCTGCACTTTAGGAGTGATGAACGAGTGACAGGTGTCAAAGAGATCTTTTGCATTGTTGGATAGTGAGGTGATCAGGGTGGTGAAGTAGATCTGTTTGGCAAGGTGAAGGACAGAGTTGTAAGTTTTTAGCATACATTGATAGGGAATTAAGTTTTCTGGTGTTCGGGTTTTTGTCTATATGTGTTCAGCACTCCTAGAGCATTGCTGGAGGAATCGAGTTTGTGATATGAGCCAGGGTTGTTTAACTCTGTGTTTGGAAGTTCCAAGGGTGAGGGATGCTACTTGGTTGGTCCAGGATGCTTCTTAGAGTGTCATTGTAGTGATTCACAGCCAGATCAGGACAGGAGAAGGAGGAGATTTGGGAAAATGATGAGTGTAGAGAGTCTGTGAGTGCATGAGGGTTAATGGCCTGAAAATTTCTGAATGCATGATAGGTATGAGTGTGCTGGGCTGGGCAAAGATTTGTGAGCATGAAGGAGAGAATTCTACAGTCAGAGAGAGAGGTGAAGAGGTGAGTTGTCTAAGGAGGAGGTTGAACAGAGCCAGACAAAGACCTGGTCAAGGGTGTTACAAGAGGTTGAGAGCTGTAACAGGCCAAGAGAGGTGGTTAGAGATAGAAGCTGGGATGCAGATGGGGAGGTGGTTGTGTTTATGGGGATGTTGAAGTCACAGAATAAGACTTGGTAATTTTGAGGACATGAAGTGCTGCAGCCACACAGAAAAATGATAGAGGAACTGGGTAGGTGACCCTGGGGGGTGGTATACAACTGCTACTCTGAGGTTGGGGATGCAAGAGCCTAAAGGTGAGGACCTCAAAAGAAGGGAATGAGAGTGATGGAGCTGGGGGATAACCTGGAAAGTGCATTGGGGGGCCAGGAGTAAGCAACTCCACCACCATGTCTGTTCTCAGGTGTTGGGGAATGGGAGAAATCTAAGCTGCCATGAGAAATAGTGGCTGAGGAAATCAGTCTAATAACACACTGAACTATTAGGTAATGTGAAAACAGGTTGTAATTTTTAGTACAAAGGAAAAGATTTTTGCAACAAAACAATAACAATACAGTGACATAACAAGAATCTGCATAAATAATCATATGCTAAATAGTTGTAAGTCAAATTGTTGTATGAGATAGCAAAGATGAGTGTATAAAACAGGGGTGGGGAACTCCAGTCCTTGAGGGCCGCAAACAGTGCAGGTTTTCAGGATTTCCTTAGTATTGCACAGGTGATAACATAATCACTTGCACTGGTGATGATTCCAATCCCTGTGCAATACTAAGGAAATTGTGAAAACCTGAACTGTTTGTGGCCCTCGAGGACTGGAGTTCCCCACCCCTGGTATAAAAGAATGGTAGTCTCATACTCAAAGCTGTAGTGGATGATAAGATATGAACCCTGAAAGTGAAAAGCTTAAAACGTTGTTCCTTATCTATTCATCAGAACACAGTTATGTTTGTGGGTGGAACATGAATAAATGTGGAAAAGTTCACGAGAGAGTACTTTTTTCAGTGTACTGTTTAAAACATAACCGTCGTTTAAATTTTTATTTAATAGTAATGTAAAGCAAGTGATTGTAATCAACTTTCACATATACTTTATTAATGAAATCAGGAAGGAAACCATAATAAAAAAAACTTCCACAAGATGTCCTCAGCAGCTCTGTGTGTGAAGCTCATTCTAAAGCTCCCGTCACACACAACGACACACCAGTGATCCCGACAACGATACGACCTGGTAGGGATCACTGGTACGTCACTTTTGGGTCACTGGTGAGATGTCAAACAGTCAGATCTCACCAGCGACTTCAGCAACGATCTGGAATGATATAGAGGTCATTGGGAATTGTCTCTCTCGGGTGCAATCTCGGGTGCGATGCAGCGTTGCCAGCGGGAGCGCAACGACCAAAAAATGACCCAGAGCACTTTGTGACGATCAGCGATCTCAGAGCAAGGGCCTGATAGCTGCTAAGTGTCACACATAGCGAGATCGCTGTTACGTCACAAAACCTGTGATGTTACAATGATCTCGCTAACGATCTCGTTATGTGTGATTTGGGATTTAGTCACCTTCGTCTTCCGGGGCATGGCCTAAATTGGGTTTGCAATACAGATGATAAGACTCTCAAATCACCTCATACTATCACCTCCATTCACATGGCAGTGTTATCACAGAGCACAGGGCAGAGGCCATGTGAACAAGGAGTCAGATAAGATCTCACAGGAGCTGTTTGAGATCAGTAGAGACTTAAAACAATGTTTTAGAGACAATATACTTTTAAAAGTCCTCCACAAATTATGCCATGTGGATAACTAGTCTAAAAGACAAACTCCACATGGGTTCTCCCCAACCCACTCCATTGGACATTAGATTGATAGGTTTCTTGCTTTGTGTGTTTGTATAGGGAAAGACCCTGTAAGTCAAGTCGAGAGGGACATAGAGAGCCTTCAAAGGCCTGCCTTTTGGATAAATATTTTGGGTTGCATCACATCCGGCTGGCCGTTGAGAGCATGTTTCTGTGAACCACCTCAGCAATTCAAAATAAACGTATATGACTGCAAAAGCGTAGCCAGCCTATGATTCATTAACTGTCAGAAATAAAGCCAAAGCTAATTAATGTCGGATCCTAGGCAATATACACAGTCAAAATTAACCACTGATATTTAGGGGGAGAATGAGAGGATATAATATTAGGTATATATTACTGATTAAACAAACTAATTTAAAGCAAAATGTGAAAATGATTGAAAATTGTGTTTTTGTTTTACAACCCATTTTTTCTCTCTACATAATTGGACTTTTTGCTTCATTTTAAATTAAAGTACAATGTGTTCAAGAGTCTACATGTCCCATGTTTGTACATTATGGCATCTAGTTATTTGCACAGCTTTCACCTTTTAACCCTTCCATTAATGGTAAACCTAATTCACTTCTGCAAGTTTATAAAATCATTAAAAAAACCTAGATATGCCTAGTGATTTTTAATTATGTTGATTGATCTCTTTATAAGATTATATGTTTTGAAGGTATGACCTCTAGATCTTTCTAAACATATTACCACCACTCATTAATCATTCCGGCGAAATAATCAATTTGATCTTTGTCAAACAGTGTAAATATTTTAATGGATATATAGTAATTGACTTGGACATTAATGATTACTTTGTGACTCACTCATGCCAGCTCCTAGATAAACATCACTTCTACGAGCCTTTAATTTCATTTTCCTAGCAATTAAGACTCTTATTGTAATTAGCAAACAAAATAAAGTCTACAAAATGGTTATATACACAAAATTGACCTTGAAACAATTTTGAAGCTAAATTAAATGAGTCCTTACATTAAAAAGTTATTTAGAAGCACAAAAATCATATTCCAAACAAAAGTTTAGCCTGGAGGTTATTTGCTATTTCGGGGTTAGCAGCAATTTCAAATTATGCAGAAAAACTCCAGCACTTGGCGTAGTCTTCATGATAGTTCATTTATTTGTGCAGATTAAAAATGAACATACAATTGAAAGGGAGACATGACCCCACGCTGGACGCGTTTCGGATTACATCCTTTTTCAACAGCATAAAAAAGAGACCTCATCACACTTCCTTAAATACAATAAAAACTAAATCAAATGCACAGGTAAATTAGAAAGTTAATTAGAGCTGAAGACAAAAGCTCCACCTAGTGGTATGTAGACGCAAATTGACCAACCCCTAAATATATGTACACATAAATAAACAAATAGCACTGATTCATTCCCAACATTGTACCAGTGCTAGAACCACATTATTGTGCATTTTTGTCACAATCTGTACATTATAGAGCTAGATGTATTCCACCATGTAATATATGGAAACTGACAATGCACTATAAAACAGAGCAATTTTTGGTCTCCCTAAATGGGTGACAAACGTGTGGTTTATTATATTTGCATCTTTTTTCTCTCTTTTCCTTTTTCTTGCCTCCCCTGTGTATCACATTGTGTTCTACTAAAAGCAAACACAATGCTGAAACAAGGACATTTAACCGGGCACATACATTCAATGTTCAAAATTGTGTTCGTTGTCCAATGTGTGCTTAGACCAACAATGATGACTCACCCTATTGATGAGCCATGAGATGTAAGGCATAGAAGAGAATTTAACACACCTACACTAGATGTCTAAGTGCTCAAAACCATCATGATGACTCACCCTGCATGCATACTACAAGGTGTGTGACACAGAGATGACTCACCTTATTGATGAGCCATGAGATGTAAGGCATAGAAGAGAATTTAACACACCTACACTAGATGTCCAAGTGCTCAAAACCATTATGATGACTCACCCTGCATGCATACTACAAGGTGTGTGACACAGAAATGACTCACCTTATTGATGAGCCATAAGATGTAAGGCATAAAAGAGAATCTAACACACCTACACTAGATGTCTAAGTGCTCAAAACCATCATGATGACTCACCCTGCATGCATACTACAAGGTGTGTGACATATCCAATTGGCATGCGATCTTGTCTGAGGCCTCTGCAAAACTCATGCGATTGATAATGGCAGAGGAGGCAGAAAAACTAAAAGATCTGGAGAAAAACATTAAGGAAATGGAAACGTCCTTACCGAAGTTTAACAAACATCCCGAGTTTGATGCTTTATCTCAACAACTCAACCAAAAAATTGTGGATGTAGAAACAGCAATTACGGAAGTCAAGAGACGCAAGTTCCTAAGAGATTGCAAGGATTATGAAGAAAATGTCGTGTATGACTGGAAACGCCACACGCCTAACACCCCCAGATCAATCTTAAAGAAAGGTAAAAAAAGAAACCGGAGTCATCAAACCCCACGAGTAAGTTTTTCCACACCTGAGCGCAGTAACATCTCAGGCCTATCTGGGGTTTCATCCATTTCATCTACCTCTGGATTATCGGGTGTCTTCCCAGCCCCATCCACCAACCAATATCCACCAAAAAATGGAGGAGGAGGAGGGGGGGGAGACGACACCGCAAGAGGAGGACATTATTCGTTGCGGAACCGCAGGTAAATCCATTTTCTATTGACATTAATGATCAGACTGTTATTAATTTATCGGCCTGCTGTATTACGGATGTGGAACATTCTGTCCTTATGAAGGGATTGAAATTTGCACCTACTCGTAGGGGCAATCTATGGGACACTCTCAAAGACATTAATAAATTTGTCAGATCTCTGACTATTAAGAAGCATTTCTACACAGAGGGTCCTGATGTTTCTTTAAATTTGCCATCTAATCATGATATTCCTTCCGCAGGTACTAGGGTTCCATTACATCTAGAACTAAATGAGCAGATAGCATTGTGTACTTTGTCTGAATTAGGTAATAGTCCCATCACAGCCCCCATACCTTCAGATTTCAGAGTGTCAAATCCTCATTTCTATCCCATTAGTTCGAGAGCACCGGCCATGGATCAATTCCAACAGGCCATGGAATTAGAACTAAAAAATATCTTTGATTGTGATAATGACAATCGGTGCAATCTGAACAGGGATGAAAGGAATGCTCTGAAATCATTACAACAGAACCCCAACATAGTCATCAGACAGGCAGATAAAGGGGGTTCGGTGGTGATTTTGGATCAGGGTCTTTATAGCAGAGAGGTTGAAAAAATGCTCAATGATCCAGATACATATAGACCTCTTCGTAACAATCCCACCATCGACTTCCAAGGGAAACTGCACCAATTAATGGATGAGGGGGTTGCGTTGGGGGCCATTAGCAAGGATGTGGCAGATTATATGTGTGTTGATAACCCCATCATCCCGATTTTCCACGCACTACCTAAAATCCATAAATCCCAATTCCCACCCCCAATGCGACCAATTGTGTCTGGGATAGGTAGCTTAAATGAACGGCTCTCCCAATGGGTAGATAATATGCTACAACCACTAGTGAGGCAATCTGTGGGATTCATTTTGGATACAAAACAACTATTGTGCAGTTTGGATAGGATTAAATGGAGTTCCAACAGTACATGGATCACATGTGATGTGGTCTCATTGTACAATTGTATTCCACACAGTCTGGCAATCAGTGCATTGGAGCATTGTTTGGGTCTTCATTCATCCTATACACCTGAAACAAGCCATTTTCTTATAATGAGTGTAGAATATCTCCTCAGTACAAATTTCTTTAAGTTCAATGGTCGGTACTATTTACAACTGCAGGGATGTCCTATGGGGGCGGGTTTCTCACCTTCACTAGCGAACATCTTTATGAGCTTTTGGGAACATAAATACATCCATTGTGAGGGAAACCCATTCATGAGTGAGTTGCGCTGGTGGGGAAGGTACATCGATGATGTCATAGCCATCTGGGACAGCAAGGACGGTGTACCCCCCGCCAGCGCATCATCTTTCTCACAGTTCATCCAATACATCAATTCAAACAACATGAACATTAGGTTTACCCATGAGATACATACTAACAGGGTGTCCTATTTAGACCTAACATTAATTGGGGACCAGGACACGGGCATCATTCAATCAGAATTGTTTAGAAAGCCCAGTGGGGGCAATGCCATCTTACATGCAGGTAGTTGCCACCCACGACATGTTATAGCCAATTTGCCTATAGGTGAGTTTATAAGAGCAAGGCGCTCTTGCTCCACTGAAACTTCATTCAATAATGAGGTGGGTGTCATAACAGGCCGCCTGACCAGGAGGGGCTACAGTTCCAACAAACTTAACAAAGCGATTGATAAAGTTAAAACTATAACACGTAGGGATCTGTTAGTAAAAAGACCAGGAGTTCCAGATCAGGGTAGAGGAGAATGGATGCCCACCTTTTCCACAGCTTACAGTACAGACTATAATGCTATTGTCAAGTCCATTCACAAATGTATACCAATATTGTACCAGGATGCCACCCTGTTAACCATCTTGAATCAGGGCTTTAGATGTGTGCCTAGAAAACCCATGACTTTGGGAAACCTTTTGTCTCCATCATTGTTTAAATCCAACATTGGTAAACCAGTTTGGCTATCAAGTAAGGGCAACTACCCTTGCAATGGGTCCAGATGTGGGCTGTGTAAATATATGCATGTAAGTAAAGAATTCCAAGATCGCCGTACAGGACGGAACTTTACTATTCGAATGTACATCAACTGTAATTCTAGTGATGTTGTATACATGGCTTCCTGTAAAATTTGCAAGAAAGATTATGTTGGTTGTACTACCCGGCCCCTAAAGAGGCGTATAGGGGAACACCTGTCTGCGGCTAATCCTGTAAACAGGGCTAGTCGCAGGCAGATGTCGAACCTATCACGCCATTTCCTTGATGTCCATGGAGGAGACACAAGTGCATTGGTGGTTAAGGGCATTGACCGGGTCACAAGAGGGGAGAGGGGCGGAGACATGGGTAGGCAGGTGTTGGAGTCGGAGGCACGTTGGATTCTTAATCTGCACACTAGGTCACCCGAGGGGTTAAACTTACGTACGGATTTATATTATTTCTACTGATTCCCCCCTTTCTCTGCATATTGTACCCGTACACCAGTCAGTCAGTTTAGTCATACCTTGCATTATGTAAATTATATGTAGGGTGAGTCATCACATCTGCCTCGGATAGCCCCAAGTTAACATAAAGTTTAGAAATATTGTGAGTGCCCATCCAAGTGGGGAAAAGTGGCACTTCGCATGTCTGATTCGCCCTCACGGTTTATATCATATAAGGGTGAGTCATCACGATGGTCCTGAATATTTCTGAATAACATAGAGCTTGGTTATTAAACATATCCAGATGAGTGGGTTATCCGTGGTC
The DNA here is from genome assembly GCA_033576535.1 of Allobates femoralis. Lineage (NCBI taxonomy): Eukaryota > Metazoa > Chordata > Amphibia > Anura > Aromobatidae > Allobates > Allobates femoralis. The sequence continues at coordinate 158,669,689 of JARQOC010000003.1, forward strand.
ATGTTCGTTGGTTTGTTCTCTCTCTGTGTCACACACCTTGAAGTATGCATGCAGGGTGAGTCATCATGATGGTTTCGAGTGCCTTTAAATCACCATGAAACCTGGACACTTAATGTACGTATCTAATTGTAGGTGTGTTCAACTTTCTTTTATTCCTCACATCTTATGACTCATCAATAGGGTGAGTCATCCCTGCGCCACATACCTTGAAGTATGCATGCAGGGTGAGTCATCAGGGTGTTTTTGAGCACTACTAATCTGCATGAAACTTGGACACCAAGTGTATGTATCCAAGTGTAGGTGTGTTTGATTCTTTTCTATGCCTTACATCTCCTGGCTCATCAGTGGGGTGAGTCATCATGGGTGGTTTGAGCACACATTGGGTGATGCAGACATTTTTGGGCGTTGTATGTAGGTGTGTTTAACTCTCTTCTATACCTTACATCTTATGGCTCATCAATGGGGTGAGTCACCTGTGTCACACACCTTGTAGTATGCATGCAGGGTGAATCATCATGATGGTTTTGAGCACTTAGACATCTAGTGTAGGTGTGTTAGATTCTCTTTTATGCCTTACATCTTATGGCTCATCAATAAGGTGAGTCATCTCTGTGTCACACACCTTGTAGTATGCATGCAGGGTGAGTCATCATAATGGTTTTGAGCACTTGGACATCTAGTGTAGGTGTGTTAAATTCTCTTCTATGCCTTACATCTCATGGCTCATCAATAAGGTGAGTCATCTCTGTGTCACACACCTTGTAGTATGCATGCAGGGTGAGTCATCATGATGGTTTTGAGCACTTAGACATCTAGTGTAGGTGTGTTAGATTCTCTTTTATGCCTTACATCTTATGGCTCATCAATAAGGTGAGTCATCTCTGTGTCACACACCTTGTAGTATGCATGCAGGGTGAGTCATCATAATGGTTTTGAGCACTTGGACATCTAGTGTAGGTGTGTTAAATTCTCTTCTATGCCTTACATCTTATGGCTCATCAATAAGGTGAGTCATCTCTGTGTCACACACCTTGTAGTATGCATGCAGGGTGAGTCATCATGATGGTTTTGAGCACTTAGACATCTAGTGTAGGTGTGTTAAATTCTCTTCTATGCCTTACATCTCATGGCTCATCAATAGGGTGAGTCATCATTGTTGGTCTAAGCACACATTGGACAACGAACACAATTTTGAACATTGAATGTATGTGCCGGTTAAATGTCCTGTTTCAGCATTGTGTTTGCTTTTAGTAGAACACAATGTGATACACAGGGGAGGCAAGAAAAAGGAAAAGAGAGAAAAAAGATGCAAATATAATAAACCACACGTTTGTCACCCATTTAGGGAGACCAAAAATTGCTCTGTTTTATAGTGCATTGTCAGTTTCCATATATTACATGTTGGAATACATCTAGCTCTATAATGTACAGATTGTGACAAAAATGCACAATAATGTGGTTCTAGCACTGGTACAATGTTGGGAATGAATCAGTGCTATTTGTTTATTTATGTGTACATATATTTAGGGGTTGGTCAATTTGCGTCTACATACCACTAGGTGGAGCTTTTGTCTTCAGCTCTAATTAACTTTCTAATTTACCTGTGCATTTGATTTAGTTTTTATTGTATTTAAGGAAGTGTGATGAGGTCTCTTTTTTATGCTGTTGAAAAAGGATGTAATCCGAAACGCGTCCAGCGTGGGGTCATGTCTCCCTTTCAATTGTATGTTCATTTTTAATCTGCACAAATAAATGAACTATCATGAAGACTACGCCAAGTGCTGGAGTTTTTCTGCATAACTTGATTGGATACTAGACACTCCACTCCTTTGCACTAAACCGGCTCTCAGGTAAATATCCAGTGACAGCACCACCCCTTCCCCCCTTCCCTGAGACTTGAGCAATTTCAAATGTTGTAAAATAAAAATGGCCATCCAGTAAATTTAATCACAGTATAATGAAACATCATACAATTTTCTAATACATAGTACAGTTCAAAGATTAAAACGGTGATGTTTCCATGAAAAAAGCCTAAGACCAACAATGGTGGTCACATAAAAGAAGTTTGATGGTTCAAATGATCATCTCCTGAGTGAGCATTACATGGGCAGACCATATGTATTTTAGTGTATAATTGCTGTTAAAGTTGTTCTAAATGTTCATACATGTATAAATACATCAGAAAGTTATTTCTAGGATTGTCCTGCAAAAAGTATTTCCCAGAAGACTTTTTTGTGCACTGTAAGGTTTTGTGCCATTGTAGAATGTATGATGCGTATTCTTGACATCCAAAATCTGCACCTTGCATCAAAGATCCTCACAAATAACTTGGTTGTCTCTTGCTGCGTTTTGGATGTAATTTTGCCCCATGTTTTCATGAGAATTTTGCTGTGCTTTATTAGCAATTGTTCACTGTTGTGACTGAGAATAAAGCTAGGCTAAAGGCTGGAAAAAAAAGGGTTTCTCAACGTCATAATGTGATTTTGGGCTCCGCTGTTTTTTTTGGTCACCAGCCCAGGTACAGCAGGCAGCTATGGGCTACCACCCACCCCCAACTGCCTAGTTTTATCTGTCTGGTAATCAAAATACAGGGGAGCCTTTTTATTTTTTTTAAATGACTGGGTGTAGATCGCTGACATTTGTGAGGTTCTTGAAAACTTTGATTACTGCACCAAGATCGTGAGTGGTGAATTTTTTAATGTATGCTATTTATTCAATAACTCTTTATACATGAAAAAGGGTCATACAAAACCTGGCAAAAATGATGGAATCACCTGGCTCGGAGGATGTCCATTCAGTTGTTTAATTTTCTAGAAAAAAAGCAGTAGTTCCCGCGAGAACTGACGTCACCACAGGTCCTATAAGCAACAGGACCTTACCGGAAAGCTTAAAATAGACATTTTAATGTTTCGGACACTTTCTTTTACTTAAAGAAAGTGTCTAAAACATAAAAATGTGTATTTTAAGCTTTCCGGCAAGGTCCTGTGCTGATAGGACCTGTGGTGATGTCATGTTCTCGCGGGAACTCCGGTCATGTGACCGGAGTTCCCGCGAGAACTGACGTCACCACAGGTCCTATAGGCAACAGGACCATGCCGGAGGCGTCGGTGGACCGCGGACAGGTGAGCATACATTATTTTTTTATTTTTAACACTTTATGTGACATTATTTCACTTCCACAATGTATGTATATACATTGTGGAAGTGAAAAAGCCCCACATTCCTGTATATTTCGTGTTCCGGGATGTTCGACCGTGTTCGTTGAGCATTCGAACACCCCGTCGATTCGGCGAATCGAATCGAATACGAACGGCAGGGTGGTGGCTCATCTCTACTAATAAGTACTTAAGACACTTATCATGAAGGGTTTGAATAATTGTGATCTTGAAGAAGTTATTAAAATTGACATTTTGAGTGGAATTGTGAGAAAACACTTTATATTGGGTCTGCTGAGTTTTAGAGATTGTTCAAGTTTGATTAATTGCAAAAAGTTTGTAAATTTTGCTGATAAACCTAATTTAAAATGTGAATTGAAACATTTTGATAGCAATTGTTTTTCTTTCATCACGTTTACCTCCCCCACAACCCATCACACCACCGTGTAGATGATGCAGTATGCATGCCAAACATACTTATTGATATTTTAAATGGTAGTATAAGAGAAAACAACATTTTAATTTATTTTGCATTACATGGAAATTACCTACAAATTGTTTTGAGGTCACAAAGTTTCCTATGTTCTTGGACGCTCTCCCCAACCCGACCAGTTTTCCTTGACTGATTAGGATAGTGGTTATCTGTAGTGATGAGCGAGTACCAAAATGCCCGGGTGCTCGATGCTCAGGCCGAGCATCCCAATATATTCGTGTACTCGGCCCGAGCACCGAGCCCAATGTTATCCTATGGGGGACCCGAGTATTTTTATGAAATGACCGCCGGCAGCATGTAGAAACCCTAAAAATGTCACAAAAGTCTCAGAAGAGTGCTCAAATGACATGGCAACACCATGGGGAAGACCCCTGTAAGCATTTCTCACTCAAAAGTCACAGCTGTGAACAATGTTGTCCGAGTTTCACGCCAATTTTACGGAGTCACCAGAAAACCTTCCAAAATGACACCAAAATGAATATTCAGGGTGGAAATGTTAAGGGCACATACCCAATAGTGAGATACAGCTGGTGTATGTTACTTTTTGTGATTACATGAAAGATTTTACGTGAAAACATTGTGCGGCACTCCGATGTCCCTGAGAAGAGACGTACATGAAGCCCTGTCTTGACATAATGTGCCCATTTTGAGGAAGTGGGTATATTGTAGTATTTTCCTTTACCAGGGCAGTCCAAAATTGTGAGGTTCAACAATGCCCCTGGATACAGACGTGCATGAGGGCCTGTAAACCTGAAGTGGGTGTATTGTAGTATAGCCCTTTGGCAGGGCAGCCAAAAATTGGGAGGTTCAACAATGACCCATGCATACAGACATGCATGAGGGCCTGTAAACCTGAAGTGGGTGTATTATAGTATTGCCCTTTGGCAGGGCAGCCAAAATTGGGAGGTTCAACAATGCCCCTGGATACAGACGTGCAGGAGGGCCTGTAAACCTGAAGTGGGTGTATTGTAGTATAGCCCTTTGGCAGGGCAGCCAAAAATTGGGAGGTTCAACAATGACCCATGCATACAGACATGCATGACGGCCTGTAAACCTAAAGTGGGTGTATTGTAGTATAGCCCTTTGGCAGGGCAGCCAAAAATTGGGAGGCTCCACATTGTCCCTGGATAGAGACATGCAGGAGGGCCTCAAAACATTTTTCCCATTGAAAAGGAGCGGGTCTCCTGTCGTTGTAATGCCCATTCTAAAAGAATGGGCAAAATAATTTACCACTGGGGGTATACCTGAAACAACAGCCTAACTATTGTAACGGTCATCATGGTGGCACATGAGGAGAAGGAGGAGCAGTCCAGCGATTAGCCAAAGTCCAGAAGTGTGTACCCATGGGTGAGTGGAGGTACATGGCAAATTCCCATAAAAAAAATTTAAATTCCACTGTCATTTGTTGGTGGTGTGGTGAAGTCTGGCCCAATCCAACCCTTGTTCATCTTGATCAGAGTCAGCCTGTCAGCATTTTCAGTTGAGAGGCAGGTGCGTTTTTCAGTAATGATTCCACCTGCAGCACTGAAAACACGCTCTGACAAAATGGTAGCGGCAGGGCAGGCCAGGACTTCCAAGGCGTAGAGAGCCAATTCATGCCATGTGTCCAGCTTGGAGACCCAATAATTGAAAGGCACAGAGGAATCTTGCAGTACAGTTGTTCGTTCTGCAAGGTACTCCTTCAGCATCTGCCCAAACTTAGCATTTCTGGTGGCACTACCCCGCACTAGTGATGGGCGAATCCTAAATTACTCGGAATCGCTTGACTCTAGCGAGTCCGAGCACAGGACTCGCTACTCGTTGCGAGTCTAGCGAGTCCAATGTTAATGAATGGGGAAGCGAGTAATAGCGAGTAGTGTGCGATTTACAAATCGCAGATGTGTCTCGGAAGCTTCAGCCTGAAGCAATCCTAGTTTTGTCATTTATTTGCATTGGACTCGTTTACTTTGCAACTGTAATCGCTGGGTAACTCGCACAGATAAGAGTCCTGTCTTCTCTGTGTGCTGGCTGCCAGCTCCAGGGTCCTAGAGCCTGCCTGCTGCCTGATGTAGCAGAGCTGAGATTGTTCTCAGTCTGCTCATTCCCTGTGTACAGACATGAATGTCTGTGCACAGAGATGATGTAGGAGTGCTGAGATTGTTCTCAGTCTGCTCATTCCCTGTGCATAGACATCTATATCTATACACAGGGGATGTAGCAGAGAGGACATCGCGTTTTGGACTGCGTCGGACGGAAGAGGATTTTTTTAATTAAAGATGGAGTCCCTAATGGCTTTTTTTTTTATTTCTAATAAAAAATTTTCTTTGTGTTGTGTTTTTTTTAAAACAATTTAATAGAAATTCATGGCGGTCATGTCTAATATTGGCGTGACCGCCATAAATTTCAGGCTTAGGGCCAGCTGATAATACAAAGCTGGCCCTAACCTCTTTATTACCCAGCGTGCCACCGCTACCAGGGCCGCTGGAAGAGCGGGGTTCAGCGCCAGAGGATGGCGCTTCAATGAACGCGCCATCTTCTGGGGCGGCTGCGGGCTGCAATTTGCAGCGGGGGGTGCCCAGAAAGCTTGGGCATCCCTGCGCTGCGGATTCCAGCCCCCAGCTGCTTAGCTGTACCTGGCTAGACATAGAAATTGCGCGGAGCCCCACGCATTTTTTTTAAATTATTTCATGAAATTCTGAGATTCTGACTCTTGAGACTCTGAGACTCTGACTCTGAGACTGACTCTGAAATTCATGACATAATTAAAAAAAAATGCGTGGGGCTCCGCGCAATTTCTATGTCTAGCCAGGTACAGCTAAGCAGCTGGGGGCTGGAATCCGCAGCGCAGGGATGCCCAAGCTTTCTGGGCACCCCCCGCTGCAAATTGCAGCCCGCAGCCGCCCCAGAAGATGGCGCGTTCATTGAAGCGCCATCCTCTGGCGCTGAACCCCGCTCTTCCAGCGGCCCTGGTGGCGGTAGCACGCTGGGTAATAAAGGGGTTAATACCAGCTTTGTTATACAAGCTGGTATTAAGCCCGAGATTCTTAATGTCAGGCCACGTTTGACCCAGCCACTAAGAATCTCCAATAAAGGGTTAAAAAAACACAACACAGAGAAAAATTTTTATTTGAAATTTTAAAAAAAAGCCATTAGGGACTCCATCTTTAATTAAAAAAATCCTCTTCCGTGCGACGTAGTCCAAAACGCGATGTCCTCTCTGCTACATCCCCTGTGCATAGATAGATGTCTATGCACAGGGAATGAGCAGACTGAGAACAATCTCAGCACTGCTACATCATGTCTGTGAGCAGGCGGGCTCTAGGACCCTGGAGCTGGCAGCCTGCACAGAGAAGACAGCTGGACTCGGCTCGCAATGTAACAGCAGTTACTTTGCGAGTTTCCCTGCTATCACTGGCACAGTAGCCGAGTCTAATGCAAACAATGGCAATCCTAGTTTTGTCAGCGTTTCTGACAAAACTAGGATTGATATTGATTTGCATTGGACTCGTGCGAGTAATCACTGGGAAACTCGCAGAGTACCGAGTCCTGCGAGTCCCTTACTACTCGCCGAGTAACGAGTAGATTCGCCCATCCCTACCCCGCACCTCAGGGGCTGTGGTACGTGAGGGGCTGAGAAAACTGTCCCACATCGTAAAGACAGTTCCCCTACCTCTGGCGGATTGGACTTGTGCCCCTCTTGGCCGTACGCCTTGGTTGTTCACCGAATCCTGACCTATGCCGCTAGCGTTTTGTGAGGGAAATGATTTCACTACTTCCGTGACTATGGCCCTGTGGAACTGCTGCATTTTGGCTGACCTCTCCGCCTCAGGAATGAGAGACATAAAGTTCTCCTTGTAGCGTGGGTCTAAGAGTGTTGTCAACCAATACTGATTGTCGGCCAAGATGTTCTGAACGCGAGGGTCACGAGCCAGGCAGCTTACCATAAAGTCAGCCATGTGCGCCAGACTCTTAACAGCCATCACTTCAGTATCCTGACCAACAAGATGACTGAACATGCTGACCTCGTCCTCCTCCTCCTCATCTCCCCTGTCCTCTGGCCAGCCACGCTGAATCGAGGGTATGACTGGTGTGTATGTCATATCCTCAATTTGGCCAGAGAGTTGCTCCATGTCTTCATCCTCCTCCTCCTCCTCGTCATAGTCCTCCACTGCACGTTGTGATGAGATGGGACTGGGTTGTGTGTTATCACCCACTACTATTTCTTGCTCCAAGTCATCGCTCTCCGCCTGCAATGCATCATCTTTGTTTTTCAGCAGAGACCGTTTTAGAAGGCAGAGTAGCGGTATGGTGACTCTAATAATGGCGTCATCGCCGCCCACCATCTTGGTGGAGTCCTCAAAGTTTTGGAGGATGGTACATAGGTCAGACATCCATCTCCACTCCTCAGGTGTTATGTGTGGAGTTTGACCCATTTCCCGACGGCATAGGTGATGCAGGTAGTCAACAACTGCCCTCTTCTGCTCACATATCCTGACCAACATGTGCAGAGTTGAATTCCAACGCGTGGGGACATCACACACCAGTCTGTGGGCCGGAAGATGCAAACGGCAAGGCCGGCTGAAGCAGCAGGTGACTTGTGAAAATGTGCAGACAGGCAGCAAACTTTTACCAGCAGATCAGATAGCTCTGGGTATGACTTTATAAACCGCTGAACCACCAGGTTGAGCACATGGGCCACGCATGGAACATGCATCAGCTGGCCTCGCCTCAAAGCTGCCACCAGGTTCCGGCCATTGTCACACAAGACCTTTCCTGGCTTTAGGTTCAGAGGTGTGAGCCAGTGATCTGCCTGCTGTTTCAGAGCTGTCCACACCTCTTCTGCATTGTGGGGTTTGTCACCTATGCATATTAGCTTCAGCACAGCCTGTTGCCGCTTCGCAGAGGCAGTGCTGCAGTGCTTCCAGCTTGGGACTGGTGTGGAGGGTAAAGTGGATGAGGATGCGCAGAAGGAGGAGGAGGAGGAGGCTGAGGAGCATGACATTCCGGATCTGTAGAGTGTGGATGAAACCCTGACTGAGGTAGGGCCTGCAATCCTTGGTGTGGGAAGGACGTGTCTCGTCCCTCGCTCAGACTGGGTCCCAGCTTCCACAATATTAACCCAGTGTGCCGTCAAGGAGATGTAGTGGCCTTGCCCACAAGCACTTGTCCACGTGTCTGTGGTTAGGTGGACTTTGGCTGAAAAAGCGTTGTTCAGGGAACGTGTGATGCTTTGCGACACGTGGTTATGCAATGCGGGGACTGCACATTTGGAGAAATAGTGGCGGCTGGGGACCGAGTAACGTGGGACAGCAGCCGCCATCAGGCCGCGGAATGCTTCCGTCTCCACCAGCCGGAAAGGTAACATTTCTAGCGCAAGCATGCGCGAAATGTGAGCATTTAGGACTGTGGCATGTGGGGCGTTGGCAGCGTATTTGCGCCTGCGTTCAAAGGTTTGCTGAATGGATAATTGAACGCTGCACTGGGACAAGGACGTGCTTGATGGCGGTGTTATTTGTGCGTGGGCAACTTCAGGTGCAGGGCCGGAGGCTTGTTCGCTGCCAGCATGGACAGGGGATTGGCTCGCACGCACAACACGCGAAGACGTAGCAGTGACATCAGCAAGCACCGCTCCTCGACTCTGTTGTACTTCCCACAAAGTCGGGTGCTTGGCTTACATGTGCCTGATCATGCTGGTGGTGGTCAGGCTGCTAGTTTTCGTACCCCTGCTGATGCTGGCATGGCAGGTGTTGCAAATGGCCTTTTTAGAGTCATCTGGAGCCAACTTAAAAAACTGCCACACTCGGGAAGACCTAACATTTGCACAGGCACCTTGTGTCGTGTTGTTGTTCCGGGGAACGGTTGCCTGCCTTCTGCCTGCGGACACGACCCTGCTTCTTACTGCCTGTTGGGATGCTACGCCTCCCCCTGTGCACTGCTGTCCTCGCTCTGCATATCATCCTGCCATGTTGGGTCAGCTACTGGATCATCCACCACGTCGTCTTCCTCTTCCGCACCCTGATCCTCCTCCTGACTTCCTGACAATTGTGTCTCATCATCGTCCACCTCTTGTTGACACACGTTGCCAACGTTTCCTTCGTGAGAACGTGGCTGCTCAAATATTTGGGCATCTGTACATAGCATCTCCTCATCATCCACTTCAACAGTAGCTGGCGAGAGGCCAGATTGTGCGAATGAATACATGAACAGCTCTTCCGAGTGTCCAAGTGTGGGATCAGTAATGTCCATGGACATGTACTCGGCCTGGTGGTAGAAAGGAGGATCAGGTTGGGAAATGTGCGGTGCAGTATCACGGCTACTGACACTTGACCGTGTGGAAGACAGGGTGTTTGTGGAGGTGCCAATCTGACTTGAAGCATTATCCGCTATCCAAGTAACAACCTGTTGACACTGGTCTTGGTTCAAGAGCGGTGTACTGCTGCGGGCCCCAAGAATTTGGGACAGGACGTGCGAGCGAGTAGATGTGCCACTTTGCTGTTGCGAAAAGAGTGCTTGCACACGACCTCGGCCTCTGCTGCACCACCATCACGTCCACTTCCTTGTTCCTTGCCAACGCCCTTGCGCATTTTGCCTGTATACAGCTACAACAGTCTGGTGACTGTTCTGGTCACAGGAAAGCTGGATATTAGACCCTACCTGTATAGAGCTAGTCAACTACAACAGTCTGGTGACTGGTCTGGTCACAGGAAAGCTGGATATTAGAGCCTGCCTGTATAGAGCTAGTCAACTACAACAGTTTGGTGACTGTGCTGGTCACAGGAAAGTTGGATATTAGAGCCTGCCTGTATAGAGCTAGTCAACTACAACAGTCTGGTGACTGTTCTGGTCACAGGAAAGCTGGATATTAGAGCCTGCCTGTATAGAGCTAGTCAACTACAACAGTCTGGTGACTGTTCTGGTCACAGGAAAGCTGGATATTAGAGCCTGCCTGTATAGAGCTAGTCAATTACAACAGTTTGGTGACTGTTCTGGTCACAGGAAAGCTGGATATTAGACCCTGCCTGTATAGAGCTAGTCAACTACAACAGTCTGGTGACTGTTCTGGTCACAGGAAAGCTGGATATTAGACCTTGCCTGTATAGAGCTAGTCAACTACAACAGACTGGTGACTGTTCTGGACACAGGAAAGCTAGATATTAGACCCTGCCTGTATAGAGCTAGTCAACTACAACAGTCTGGTGACTGTTCTGGTCACAGGAAAGCTGGTTATTAGAGCCTGCCTGTATAGAGCTAGTCAACTACAACAGTCTGGTGACTGTTCTGGTCACAGGAAAGCTGGATATTAGACCCTGCCTGTATAGAGCTAGTCAACTACAACAGTCTGGTGACTGTTCTGGTCACAGGAAAGCTGGATATTAGACCCTGCCTGTATAGAGCTAGTCAACTACAACAGTCTGGTGACTGTTCTGGTCACAGGAAAGCTGGATATTAAAGCCTGCCTGTATAGAGCTAGTCAACTACAACAGTCTGGCGACTGTTTTGGTCACAGGAAAGCTGGATATTAGAGCCTGCCTGTATAGAGCTAGTCAACTACAACAGTCTGGTGACTGTGCTGGTCACAGGAAAGCTGGATATTAGACCCTGCCTGTATAGAGCTAGTCAACTACAACAGTCTGGTGACTGTTCTGGGCACAGCAAAGCTGGATATTAGACCCTGCCTGTATAGAGCTAGTCAACTACAACAGTCTGGTGACTGTTCTGGTCACAGGAAAGCTGGATATTAGAGCCTGCCTGTATAGAGCTAGTCAACTACAACAGTCTGGTGACTGTTCTGGTCACAGAAAAGCTAGATATTAGAGCCTGCCTGTATAGAGCTAGTCAACTACAACAGTCTGGTGACTGTTCTGGTCACAGGAAAGCTGGATATTAGACCCTGCCTGTATAGAGCTACTCAACTACAACAGTCTCCTGACTGTTCTGGTCACAGGAAAGCTGGATATGGATATTAGACCCTGCCTGTATACAGCTAGTCAGCTACAACAGTCTCCTGACTGTTCTGGTCACAGGAAAGCTGGATATGGATATTACACCCTGCCTGTATACAGCTAGTCAGCTCCAACAGTCTCCTGAGGACTGTTCTGGTCACTGGAAAGCTTTGACTCCGATCTGGATCACCCTGCCTATATCCTCCTAGATTAGTCCTGAGAAGGACTGTTCTGGTCAGCAGCAGTTTGCAGCCCTGCTCCGGAGCTACCTATGAGGGCCGCAAATCTGTCCCTTAAGCAGCAGCAGACACTCTCCCTACACTGACTCTCTGGATGGCTGTGTGCAGAGCACATCGTGGCCGGGTCTTATATAGGCTCGGTCACGCTGTACGGGACGGCCAATCACTGCAATGCCACAACTAACAGGGCTGTGGCATATCAGTGACTGCCAGCCAATCCCCGCATGTGGGCTGGCTCTCTAAAGAGCGCCAACATGCAGGGATGAGGACCCTGAGTACAGCACGAGTATCGCGAGATTACTCGGTACTCGCCGAGTAGCCCGAGTACAGTGATACTCGTGCGAGTACCGTGTAGTCACAAGCGTACTCGCTCATCACTAGTTATCTGCATTGTTTTTAGTCCAGCCCACTTAAAGGCTCGCTAAAGACTTGTCAGTAGAGATGAGAAGATCAATCTGTTGCGTATCGACCTTGAGTTGATTTTCCTGAATTTCACAGATCCTTGCGAATTTGAACAATTTGCAGTTTGATTGGCAAAGATCACCAAAAAATATTTTTGAGTGAATTCCATCTCAACCTTGTTTGTTCTGGATTGTACAGATTTCCCATTGAGTGGTGGGTATTTCAGCAAGACCATCTCTAAATAAAAAAAAATGCCTCATATTGTACACGGGGCATCAATTTATCTGTGGAATAGTATTATATTTCAATTACAAAGTTAATTTCCCATTAAGGCTGCTTTCACATCAGCGTTTTGCGATTACCGCATAACGGCCGCACTTGCGGTTCACTTGCAGCAAGCCCCATACAATGTCTATGGGGCTGGCGGCAGGTGCAGCAAGTGCGGTATCGGCACTTGCGGCAGGTGCGACCGTGAAAAAAATGCGGCATACCGCACTTGCCACACCTGCCGCACACTTACCGCAAGCCCCATAGACATTGTATGGGGCTTGCCGCAAGTATGCGGTAATCGCGGCAGTTGCGTTTTTTTCACCTCAACTGCCGCGATCAGTGAAAAACGCTGATGTGAAAGGACCCTAAGCAAAGTCTCTACTCTTGGTGTTGCCAACTTCATTTGAATGATACTTCTTCAAATAGATATAGTTTAATTCTTATCTACTTACTGAGCTCCTTAAAGAAAAATAATTTTTATACGGTAGATTTATAACACCTTTACCAAATGTATTATTTTATACTGAGCCATTATACTAATCCTTACTTTGGTTCACATAGTCACTTATGTAGTTTGTCACTGGGTTACAATGACAAAAACAATAGAGTAGAGAATAAGGTATTTACATTCACATTACACGTAAGTAAGAAACCATTAGGAATATCACATGCAAGACAAGTTTCCTTTTCTGGTAAAGTTAATGCTCTTAGAGGTGCCAGTATAAGATTATACAGTAGACTGTAATATTATCTAAGCTAATAATAGCCACCTGGAAGACATTTAGTCATCAGTCTCGGGAATATAAATTGGTACCTGGAAGCCTTATTTAGGCTTAGACACTAACTGCTCTGAAAACTGCCAAAAAAAATAATCTTATTAATAATAACAAAAAAAAATAAGATTTACAAGAAAAGATTTAATGAAAAAGAAAGAAATATAATAAAGATTATTATTTCTTCTGCCTTATTCCTCTCTGCCTTTTGTCACATCATTAATAACTAGTGGAAGGGTTTGCTTCTAAAAGGACCATAATAATGATGATATTGAGCAATATCACACAATCAAATCGACAGAACATCACGGAGAGTGAAGCTCTATAAACGTATACACCAGTCATCTTCTCAGCATTTTGGAGAATTTTCTGCCATGGAGACATATTTTACATAAGAATATGAAAGTTATTACTCCTCATTATATATGTACCAAATATTGATCCATGATAGACAGTTGCTAGATAAAGTAATCCAATTTTTGAATAATTCTCTAATATTATTGGCAATAGTCAGACATATGGTTACACTTAGACTTATTAATCTTTTAATAAAAAGTCAGGTTCTGATATAGGAATGGTGAGCACTATACAGTTTACAGTAGCTCCCAGAAAAAAAAGACATACAGGAGTCTGTAGAAGACTCAAATTTTACTTTTTTAGCCATAAGAGGAGAAAATTCACGTGACTCAAAAGCATAATGCTTTGTGAAGTGAGCAGCCAGTCATCTCTCTGCTAATACTTTCACTTTTTCTTTGCTCTTAATCTTAAAGAGAATCTCTTAGTATTATTTCACCCCCCAAAAAAAAATACAATTTATATGTGCATGTATCTCTTTATGAATAAGTCCAGTAATACCTTTACATGGCTAATTCAAGGGAGAAATGGCGAGTCACATAGATTGAAATCCATTCCATTTTATGTTAGTAAAATTGGATGGATTTTAATCTACGGGACTCACTATCTTTGAATGTGTTAGCCACAAGTCACAGTTTTTTGGTTGGAGACCCAGAATTATACAGATGAGATGCATGATCCAGCACACGGTGAGGCATATGCAGCTTCATATACTTTACATGAATTGTCTGTTTCTCCATTACTGAGAAGTCTACTTTTGAGTTGATTTGCAAATGAGGCAGCAGATCTGAAGCCTCTGTCACTCCAGCTCTATTCCGAACCCAGTGCCGATTTCTGCTGTATGACTGAAAGCCTTGTGTAACATTAGAAGAAAAGATGAAACCATCAGTCAAGCAGAAGAGGTGGCGCTAAGCTGTGACAGAGGCCGAACAGTAAATTCAGTAATTGAAGAGCTGTATATAGTTTATGTCATTAAAAGCTATGGAAAAGCTCATAGATAGAGATGAGCGAGTAGTGAAATATTCATACTCGCTATACTCATAAAGAGTAGGTCCCAATACTCGGGTACTCGTTAAGAGTAGCGAGTCCAATGCAACTCAATGGGGGAATGCAAGTAATTGTCAGCTGGACCCAAAAAAAGTGGTCTGGGGGCTGAGGGAAAGGCTGAAATGAGTGCATGATTGTTTAAAAGCCGGCTGTAAAAGGCCGTCGGTTTTTAAACAATCACTCAGCTGATGCATGCTCCCCGCCGCCTCCCCACCACTCCTCTTCCCTCAACTCATGCCCTTTCCCATTTCTGGAAGCAAGCCACAGTCTATTTCAAATGAACAGCTGATACATCAGCTGATCATTTGAAATAGCTGGCGGGAAAGCTGGTGATGAAGTCTTGTCACAAACCAATCAAATGATATTGGATCCGGATTGGACGTCGTAGGACCCTCGAAACTGGATACACGGGAAAAAATATTGTTATACATTTTTATACATGTTTTCATATTTTTGTAATGCAATTTTATTGCATTGTACTTTGGTTTTAAGGTAATTTTATTCTGTAGGAGTGTTGTATGTATATTATAACCTTAGTTTTATTGTAATTCTAAGGGATTGTTTTGGTGTTAAAGGTTTAGTTTGTGATCAACCAATCATGTATCTGATTGTCAATCAACCAACAGTCGACTACTTTTATATTTGGTAATCCCTATAACATTCCCTTGTATACCAGATGAAGACAGCAGACTGTCTGTCGAAACGCGTTGTGGCATACAAGGGACTTTTAAATACAGGTTTGGATATTAGTAATAAGAATCCCCTCTGTCCCTTCCTTTCCTCCACAAGACCGATCTTTTCTCTCCAATGACTTACTATTCTGCGAGTAGTGAATAGTAACGAGTATACTCATTAATCCCTACTCATAGAGTATCTCTAAGGCCTGTAGCAAATGCAATACAGTGAAATGTGTCAACTACTGTATACATACCTACATATTTACTTTTGGTATGTTATAACCACTAAAAGTAAACAAAAATCTGATGTCACTGTGAATAAGTCCTAACTCTTTGCTTATGAGTGGTTTGGGAGTGAAGGAATTCATTGGTTGACCACCTTCTTGTACAGCATAACAATTGTTGAGTCAAACATGGTTTTATTATTTTATTAAATAAATTAGTAAAGACTAACCATAGTTTTTCTTTCATAAATCAGTATTATGTATGAAAATAACTTTGTAATATTGTATATCGTCTCAGCGAAATCAGTTTCTTTCTCCTCTTGGACTGACCACTCTTTATAAAAATGTTCAGTTCACTGGTAAATCATTGTTTACATCTCCTCCTTCCTCTTTTCATTGCATCTCATCAGCAGCTAATGTAATTTCCTATCTCATTAGTCATGAATTAATCATCTTATATATAAAACCCGAAGGCCACTTCCGGCCAATCCGGCCAACTTCCGTGATGGCCTCCAGACCTGTGTAAAAGACCGGAACTGGAAGTACCAGACCCACGAGCGGTGAGCGCACAGCGCTCACCGCGAGCCGCTGTCAAAACGGCACAGCGGCTCGCGGTGGGCGCTAAAGCGCCACCACTCGCCGCTATCCCGCCACCAGCCCCGCACAGAGCCCCGTGTGCGCCCATCCACATCCGGGAACCGGCCCGCCCCGGCCCACACACTCCGGCGTGCGGCCTCCGCCGGCACCGCCCACAGCCCTGCAGCTCACCGGCCACTCTCCTCCTCCATCAGGGACCGCCATCCTGCCACCGGCCCCGCACACAGCCCGGTGTGAGCCCACCCACATCCGGGAACCGGACCGGCCCACACTCTGGTGTGCGGCCTCCGCCGGCACCGCCCCCAGTCCTGCCGCTCACCGCACACACCCGGTGACTCTCCTCCATCAGGGAGCTGGCCCCACCCACACTCCGGTGGGCGGCCTCCGGAACCGCCGCCACCACTGCCGCTGACCGCCGACAGCCCAGTGAGTGTTCAGCCCTCCAGCCTCCACTCTCCTCTGCCCCCCAGCCTCTGCTCACCTCTGCCCCCCAGCCTCCGCTCTCCTCTGCCCCCCAGCCTCCGCTTTCCTCTGCCGCCCAGCCTCCACTCTCCTCTGCCCCCCAGCCTCCGCTCTCCTCTGCCCCCCAGCCTCCCCTCTGCTCTGCCCTCCAGCCTCTGCTCTCCTCTGCCCTCCAGCCTCCCCTCTCCTCTGCCCTCCAGCCTCCCCTCTCCTCTGCCCTCCAGCCTCCCCTCTGCCCTCCAGCCTCCGCTCTCCTCTGCCCCCCAGCCTCCGCTCTCCTCTGCCCCCAAGCCTCCGCTCTCCTCTGCCCCCAAGCCTCCCCTCTGCTCTACCCCCCAGCCTCTCCTCTGCTCTGCCCTCCAGCCTCCCCTCTCCTCTGCCCTCCAGCCTCCCCTCTGCCCTCCAGCCTCCGCTCTCCTCTGCCCCCCAGCCTCCGCTCTCCTCTGCCCCCCAGCCTCTGCTCTCCTCTGCCCCCCAGCCTCTCCTCTGCTCTGCCCCCCAGCCTCCGCTCTCCTCTGCCCTCCAGCCTCCGCTCTCCTCTGCCCTCCAGCCTCTGCTCTCCTCTGCCCTCCAGCCTCCGCTCTCCTCTGCCCTCCAGCCTCCGCTCTCCTCTGCCCTTCAGCCTTCCCTTTCCTCTGCCCTCCAGCCTCCCCTCTCCTCTGCCCTCCAGCCTCCCCTCTCCTCTGCCCTCCAGCCTCCGCTCTCCTCTGCCCTCCAGCCTCCGCTCTCCTCTGCCCTCCAGCCTCCGCTCTCCTCTGCCTCTGCTCTCCTCTGCCTCCGCTCTCCTCTGCCTCCGCTCTCCCCAGCCTCCGCTCTCCTCTGCCTCCGCTCTCCCCTGCCTCCGCTCTCCCCTGCCTCCGCTCTCCCCAGCCTCCGCTCTCCTCTGCCCCCCAGCCTCTGCTCTCCTCTGCCTCCGCTCTCTCCTGCCTCCGCTCTCCCCAGCCTCCGCTATCCTCTGCCCCCCAGCTTCCGCTCTCCTCTGCCCTCCAGCCTCCGCTCTCCTCTGCCCTCCAGCCTCCCCTCTCCTCTGCCCTCCAGCCTCCCCTCTCCTCTGCTCTCCAGCCTCCCCTCTCCTCTGCCCTCCAGCCTCTGCTCTCCTCTGCCCTCCAGCCTCCGCTCTCCTCTGCCCTCCAGCCTCAGCTCTCCTCTGCCCTCCAGCCTCCGCTCTCCTCTGACTCCGCTCTCCTCTGCCTCTGCTCTCCTCTGCCTCCGCTCTCCTCTGCCTCCACTCTCCACTGCCTCCGCTCTCCCTGCCTCCCCTCTCCTCTGCCTCCCCTCTGCCTCCCCTCTTCTCTGCCCTCCAGCCTCCCCTCTCCTCTGCCCTCCAGCCTCCCCTCTCCTCTCCCATCCAGCCTCCCCTCTCCTCTGCCCTCCAGCCTCCGCTTTCCTCAGCCCTCCAACCTCCCCTCTCCTCTGCCCCCCAGCCTCCGCTCTCCTCTGCCCTCCAGCCTCCTCTGCCTCCACTCTCCTCTGCCCTCCAGCCTCCTCTGCCTCCGCTCTCCTCTGCCTTCGCTATCCTCTGCCTCCGCTCTCCTCTGCCTCCGCTCTCCTCTGCCTCCCCTCTCCTCTGCCTCCCCTCTCCTCTGCCCTCCAGCCTCCTCTGCCTCCGCTCTCCTCTGTCCTCCAGCCTCCTCTGCCTCCGCTCTCCTCTGCCTCCGCTCTCCTCTGCCCTCCTGCCTCCTCTGCCTCCGCTCTCCTCTGCCCTCCAGCCTCCTCTGCCTCCGCTCTCCTCTGCCCTCCAGCCTCCTCTGCCTCACCTCTCCTCTGCCTCCCCTCTCCTCTGCCCTCCAGCCTCCGCTCTTCTCATATATATATATGTTTGTATATAATATACATGTGTGTTTGTGTATATGCAACTAATGTGTGTATATACCTCTACATCTATGTACATTTGTGTTTGTGTGTGTGTGTATGTGCCTTTGTCTATATGCAATGTACAGTATGTGTATATACCTCTACATCTATATAGATTTGTGTGTGTATGTGTGTATGTGTATAGCGGAGTGTGTGCTGACCACTCTGCCCACACCGCTGCGCTGACCACTTTTACAGCACTCACTGCTAGCCACTGAGCCACCGCGCAGTGCTAGCCACTGAGCCACCGCGCAGTGCTAGCCACTGAGCCACTGCGCAGTGCTAGCCACTGAGCCACCGCGCAGTGCTAGCCACTGAGCCACCGCTCAGTGCTAGCCACCGCGCAGTGCTAGCCACTGAGCCACCGCTCAGTGCTAGCCACTGTGCAGTGCTAGCCACTGAGCCACTGCACAGTGTTAGCCACTGACCCACCGCGAAGTGCTAGCCACTGAGCCACCGCGCAGTGCTAGCCATTGAGCCACCACGCAGTGCTAGCCACTGCACTGTGCTAGCCACTGAGCCACCGTGCAGTGCTAGCCACTGACCCACACCGCGCAGTGCTAGCTACTGAGCCACCGCGCAGTGCTAACCACTGAGCCACCGCGCAGTGCTAACCACTGAGCCACCACGCAGTGCTAACCACTGAGCCACCGCGCAGTGCTAACCACTGAGCCACCACGCAATTCTAACCACTGAGCCACCGCGCTGTGCTAACCACTGAGCCACCGCGCTGTGCTAACCACTGAGCCACCGCGCTGTGCTACCCACAGAGCCGCTGTATACTGTGCTACCCACAGAGCTGCTGTATACTGTGCTACCCACAGAGCCGCTGTACACTGTGCTACCCACAGAGCCGCTGTATACTGTGCTACCCACAGAGCCGCCGTATACTGTGCTACCCACAGAGCCGCCTGTATACACACAATTCATTTCACCGCACTCCCGTAACTATTAGTAAATAAACTATATATGGATTCTAGACTACCCGATTCTAGTTAATCATAAGACTCAATAATTCGTCTTTACTAAATACAGATTTTACCTGTGAATTGAAAATGTTGAACATAATAAATTGGTGCAAAAGAAGAAAGATGCAGATTTCTCTGTGATGGCAGTGATTCTGGACCCACTGCGCTGCTGGCCAGCCTTACCCCGAAGAGGCGGAACTAAATGAATACCTGGACTGCACAAGGGCCTCCACATCATACTCTTACCCTTCAAAGTTTGAATCATTTGAATCCTCATCTTCTGAATCGGGGTGCAGGCCTTGACACTCACATATGGCAGAGAACATTTCCCCCCAAGTCAGACTTAATTTTAGGTACAATGTGGAATACAGTGATTGACGGTCCTCGGTAAGTATATGCTGCCTCTGAGTTAATCACTGTTTTGCTACCTTTTGCCTCCCTTCAGCCCCCTAGCCACCATTTTATAACTGTAAAGTCCGGGTTCAGGATCAAGTATGGGTCAAGTCCAGTTCTGGTCCCAGACTTTTAAAAAAGTCTGGCCAGATCCACCAAACCCAAACTTTTGCAGGTTTGACTATGTCTAATTATGATTACTATTTTGCATGCTACAGTGAGATATGTTATTATAAAAAACGTTTCATATCAAAATGTGAACTGGAACAAAAACTGTTTTACTATTTTATACTGATAAAAGTCAAGCTTGCAAAGTAAAAATGTTTAAAAATGTAGGTCAATGGCAGATGACTTTGTTCAGTTATCTTTCACTAGAGAAGAAATAAAAGAAAGAAGTAGTAAAGTTAAAAATCTAATGGATCCATCAATGGTAAATTATATCTTAACTTATGAGGCTGTTTCATTTAAACATAAACTTCATTCATAATAAAATAACAAACTGCTCTTTTTGCTGCATCCTTGGGTCCAGCATTGGGTCTATGGCAATGTCCCAGATGCTTGATATGGACTAAGATACTGACAAGATGTCAACAGCAGGGAGCCAATCAGTGAGCTGAGTGGCCCCTTCAGAGCTGCTAAGTGCACTTTTTGTTAGGGCCAAATGCAATACTGATCAATGGGAGCTGCACCGGAAATCCAGTGTTGGATTCAGAATAGTGAGTATTGAGTGGCTTGTTATTTTATAAAAAATCACAGTTGGGATGAAGATTTTCTGAGAGCGAACAACCCTTTCAATGCCCAAAATATGTTTGTGACAGTTTCTTAGTTCTACTGAATCATTAGGTACCAGATCCACTATTTTTCTGGATGTACAAAGACTCATGTAAAATGTCTTTTAGTGCTCTGTTTTACAGTTCCTCAACATCTGCCGGCACTGTGTCTACAAGACTCCAGACTTCATGCATTAATAATGTAAAGCTGAACACACTGAACTATCATAGCAGATACCACAATGACATTCTGAAGACATTTCTTAGGATATAGCTATGACTATGAGAGGAAACCATTCTTTGATACAAATTTGAAACACCTTGTAGCTTGTTGTTTGTCATTCCAGAAGTTTTTATCCATCTATAATTAAAATGCAATAAAATAACAACTTTGCATTAAGGTTTCCAGAGTATTAGTTTACAAGAAATGTAAGGAGAAAGAAAATATTATATTACTTATCTTTTATGTATTTACTAGCTGTGAGCCCGATGCAAATGCATCGGGATTCTAGAACGTGCATTAATTTGATTATAGTAGTTATAGCTGTTAGCCTGATGCAAATGCATCGGGTATCTAAAATATGTTTATTGTTTTTTTAAAGATTTTTAAATAATAATCGCATCATCAATAGCAATAATATAAGCCATAGCATTATTATTAGCAGTAATAGCAGTATTAATAGCATTATTAGCAGTATTATGAGCATTAATAACAGTATTAATAGCATTAATAGCATTATTATTAGCATTAATAGCATTATTAATAGCATTATTAGCATTAATAATAGCATTAATAACATTATTAATAGCATTGATAGCATTATTATTAGCATTAATAGCATTAATAATAGCATTATTAGCATTAATAATAGCATTAATAACATTATTAATAGCATTAATAGCATTATTATTAGCATTAATAGCATTAATAATAACATTATTAGCATTAATAATAGCATTAATAACAGTATTAATAGCATTAATAGCATTATTAATAGAATTAATAGCATTATTATTAGCATGAATAGCATAATTAATAGCATTAATAGCATTAATAGCATTATTATTAGCATTAATAGAATTATTATTAGCATTAATAGCATTAATAGGATAAATATTAGCATTAATAGCATTAATAGCATAATTAATAGCATTAATAGCATTATTAATAGCATTAATAGCATTAATAATAGCATTATTAGTATTAATAATAGCATTAATAACATTATTAATAGCATTAATAGCATTATTAATAGCATTAATAGCATTATTATTAGCATTAATAGGATTAATAATAGCATTATTAGCATTAATAATAGCATTAATAACATTATTAATAGCATTAATAGCATTATTATTAGCATTAATAGCATTAATAGCATTATTATTAGCATTAATAGCATTAATAATACCATTAATAGGATAAATATTAGCATTAATAGCATTAATAGCATAAATAAGAGCATTAATAGCATTATTAATAGCATTAATAGCATTATTATTAGCATAAATAGCATTATTAGCATTAATAATAGCATTAATAACATTATTAATAGCATTAATAGCATTATTATTAAAATTAATAGAATTAATAATAGCATTATTAGCATAAATAATAGCATTAATAACATTATTAATAGCATAAATAGCATTATTATTAGCATAAATAGCATTAATAATAGGATTATTAGCATTAATAATAGCATTAATAACATTATTAATAGCATTAATAGCATTATTATTAGCATTAATAGAATTAATAATAGCATTATTAGCATTAATAATAGCATTAATAACATTATTAATAGCATTAATAGCATTATTATTAGCATTAATAGCATTATTATTAGCATTAACAGCATTAATAATACCATTAATAGCATTATTATTAGCATTAATAGCATTAATAGCATAAATAATAGGATTAATAGCATTATTAATAGCATTAATAGCATTATTAATAGCATTAATAGCATTATTATTAGCATAAATAGCATTAATAATAGGATTATTAGCATTAATAATAGCATTAATAACATTAATAATAGGATTATTAGCATTATTATTAGCATTATTGAATTAATAATAGCATTATTAGCATTAATAATAGCATTAATAACATTATTAATAGCATTAATAGCATTATTATTAGCATTAATAGCATTATTATTAGCATTAATAGCATTAATAATACCATTAATAGCATTATTATTAGCATTAATAGCATTAATAGCATAAATAATAGGATTAATAGCATTATTAATAGCATTAATAGCATAAATAATAGGATTAATAGCATTATTAATAGCATTAATAGCATTAATAATAGCATTAATAGCATTATTATTAGCATAAATAGCATTAATAATAGGATTATTAGCA
The DNA here is from genome assembly GCA_033576535.1 of Allobates femoralis. Lineage (NCBI taxonomy): Eukaryota > Metazoa > Chordata > Amphibia > Anura > Aromobatidae > Allobates > Allobates femoralis. Next base: position 158,692,671 of record JARQOC010000003.1, read on the forward strand.
TTAATAATAGCATTAATAACATTATTAATAGCATTATTAGCATTAATAATAGCATTAATAACATTATTAATAGCATTATTAGCATTATTATTAGCATTAATAGCATTATTAATAGCATTAATAGCATTATTATTAGCATTAATAGCATTATTATTAGCATTAATAGCATTAATAATACCATTAATAGGATAAATATTAGCATTAATAGCATTAATAGCATAAATAATAGGATTAATAGCATTATTATTAGCATTAATAGCATTATTAATAGCATTAATAGCATTATTATTAGCATAAATAGCATTATTAATAGGATTATTAGCATTATTATTAGCATTAATAGAATTAATAATAGCATTATTAGCATTAATAATAGCATTAATAACATTATTAATAGCATTAATAGCATTATTATTAGCATTAATAGCATTATTATTAGCATTAATAGCATTATTATTAGCATTAATAGCATTAATAATACCATTAATAGGATAAATATTAGCATTAATAGCATTAATAGCATAAATAATAGGATTAATAGCATTATTAATAGCATTAATAGCATTATTATTAGCATAAATAGCATTAATAATAGCATTATTAGCATTAATAATAGCATTAATAACATTATTAATAGCATTAATAGCATTATTATTAGCATTAATAGCATGAATAGCATTATTATTAGCATTAATAGCATTAATAATACCATTAATAGGATAAATATTGACATTAATAACATTATTAATAGCATTATTAGCATTAATAATAGCATTAATAACATTATTAATAGCATTAATAGCATTATTATTAGCATTAATAGAATTAATAATAGCATTATTAGCATTAATAATAGCATTAATAACATTATTAATAGCATTAATAGCATTATTATTAGCATTAATAGCATTAATAGTATTATTAATAGCATGAATAGCATTATTAATAGCATTAATAGGATTATTATTAGCATTAATAGCATTAATAATAGCATTATTAGCATTATTAATAGCATTAATAACATTATTAATAGCATTAATAGCATTATTATTAGCATTAATAGCATTAATAATAGCATTATTAGCATTATTAATAGCATTAATAACATTATTAATAGCATTAATATCATTATTATTAGCATAAATAGCATTAATAATAGGATTATTAGCATTAATAATAGCATTAATAACATTATTAATAGCATTAATAGCATTATTATTAGCATTAATAGAATTAATAATAGCATTATTAGCATTAATAATAGCATTAATAACATAATTATTAGCATTAATAGCATTATTATTAGCAGTAATATTATTATTAGCATTTTTTTTTAAATTATTATTTATTATTTGTTATTTATTTTTTAATTATGTTTTATTTATTTTTTTATAATGTTTTAATTATTTTTTAATTATTTTGTTATTATTAAATTTATTATTTAGGCTGAGAGGCAGTTGTCATTCAGGTGCGCTAAAGGGCTGATCTTATTAGCATATATTTTATTTTTTTATTATTATTTTTATTGATTTTTTTATTATTTTTAATTAATTTTTTTATTATTTTTTAATTCTTTTTTAATTATTTTTTTTATTATTTAATTTATTATTTAGGCTGAGAGGCAGTTGTCATTCTGGTGCGCTAAAGGGCTGATCTTATTAGCATATATTTTATTTTTTTATTATTATTTTTATTGAATTTTTTATTATTTTTAATTAATTTTTTTATTATTTTTTAATTCTTTTTTAATTATTTTTTTTATTATTTAATTTATTATTTAGGCTGAGACGCAGTTCTCATTCAGGTCCGCAAAGGGCTGATGTTATTAGCATATATTTTATTTTTTTATTATTATTTTTATTGATTTTTTTATTATTTTTAATTATTTTTTTTTATTATTTTTTATTTCTTTTTTAATTATTTTTTTTATTATTTAATTTATTATTTAGGCTGAGACGCAGTTCTCATTCAGGTCCGCAAAGGGCTGATCTTATTAGCATATATTTTATTTTTTTATTATTATTTTTATTGAATTTTTTATTATTTTTAATTATTTTTTTTTATTATTTTTTAATTCTTTTTTAATTATTTTTTTTATTATTTAATTTATTATTTAGGCTGAGACGCAGTTCTCATTCAGGTCCGCAAAGGGCTGATCTTATTAGCATATATTTTATTTTTTTATTATTATTTTTATTGAATTTTTTATTATTTTTAATTATTTTTTTTTATTATTTTTTAATTCTTTTTTAATTATTTTTTTTATTATTTAATTTATTATTTAGGCTGAGACGCAGTTCTCATTCAGGTCCGCAAAGGGCTGATCTTATTAGCATATATTTTATTTTTTTATTATTATTTTTATTGAATTTTTTATTATTTTTATTTTTATTTTTTTATTATTTTTTAATTCTTTTTTAATTATTTTTTTTATTATTTAATTTATTATTTAGGCTGAGACGCAGTTCTCATTCAGGTCCGCAAAGGGCTGATCTTATTAGCATATATTTTATTTTTTTATTATTATTTTTATTGAATTTTTTATTATTTTTAATTATTTTTTTTTATTATTTTTTAATTCTTTTTTAATTATTTTTTTTATTATTTAATTTATTATTTAGGCTGAGAGGCAGTTCTCATTCAGGTCCGCAAAGGGCTGATCTTATTAGCATATATTTTATTTTTTTATTATTATTTTTATTGAATTTTTTATTATTTTTAATTATTATTTTTATTATTTTTTAATTCTTTTTTAATTATTTTTTTTATTATTTAATTTATTATTTAGGCTGAGACGCAGTTCTCATTGAGGTCCGCCTTTCTTTTTTCCCATTGAAATGCATTAGCGGTGTGTCGGCGATTTTATGGCCGACCACCTGGTTCTATTTGTCGGCCCTAAAATCGCGGACACACCGCTAATGCATCTCTATGGGCAGTCAGGCCGATTTCGGATTGAACGCCGACCAATCAGAATTCGAGCTGACTTGCCCATAGACATGCATTAGCGGTGTGTCGGCGATTTTATGGCCGACCACCTGGTTCTATTTGTCGGCCGTAAAATCGCGGACACACCGCTAATGCATCTCTATGGGCAGTCAGCCCGATTTCGGATTGAACGGCGACCAATCAGAATTCGAGCTGACTTGCCCATAGAGATGCATTAGCGGTGTGTCCGCGATTTTAGGGCCGACAAATAGAACCAGGGGGGCGGCCATAAAATCGCCGACACACCGGTAATGTATGTCAATGGGGAAAAAAGGCGGACCTGAATGAAAACTGAATGAGGAGCTCTTCTGATTGGCTGAGGGCATTATCCAGCGACCAATCAGAAGACGGCGTGAGATCTCATTGAGGTAGAATGGGGGATTTTTCCTCCATTCTATCTTAATGAGAAGGAAGAGGACGTCGGAGGTGGAATTTTCGGAAAAGAAGACAGAAGATCCCCGGGGCCGGACGAAGAGGCGGAGATGGCGGAAAGAAGAGAGAAGACCCCCGGGGCCGGAGGAAGAGGGACGCCTGGCCGGACGGAGGATCGGACGGACGATCAGATGACTTGAAGGCATGTAAGTGATGGACGGGGGCTTCGGGTGTAGGGCCTTAGGTGAGAGCGGCGTTAGGTTAGGGGACGGCGGGGGGTTAGGGTGTAGGGCTTTAGCGACAGGGGCAGGGGACAGCGGCGGGAGCTTAGGGGGTATCGGCGGGGGCCTAGGGGGTAGGAGCTTAGGTAGGGGCGGCGATGGCTTAGGGGGTAGACGGCGGGGCTTAGGGGGTATCGGCGGCGGCTTTGGATGGTGCGAGTCGGGGGTTAGGTAGTCGGGGCTTAGGGGGTATCGGCGGCGGGTTTGGATGGTGCGAGTCGGGGGTTAGGTGGTCGGGGCTGCTGCGGGGTTTCGGCGGCGGGTTTGGATGGTGCGAGTCGGGGGTTAGGTGGTCGGGGCTGCTGCGGGGTTTAGGGGGTTAGGGGCGGCGTTGCCTTAGGGGGTAGGCGGCATGGCTTAGGGGGTATCGTCGGGGGTCTAGGGGGTAGGGGGTTAGGGGCGGCGGTGCCTTAGGGGGTAGGCGGCATGGCTTAGGGGGTATCGGCGGGGGCCTAGGGGGTAGGGGCGGCGATGGCTTAGGGGGTAGACGGCGGGGCTTAGGTGGTATCGGGGGCGGGTTTGGATGCTGCGGGTCGGGGGTTAGGTGGTCGGGGCTGCTGCGGTGCTTAGGGGGTAGGGGCTTAGGTAGGGGCGGCGATGGCTTAGGGGGTAGACGGCGGGGCTTAGGGGGTATCGGCGGCGGCTTTGGATGGTGCGGGTCGGGGGTTAGGTGGTCGGGGCTGCTGCGGGGCTTAGGGGGTAGGGTGCTTAGGGGGTAGGGGCTTAGGTAGGGGCGGCGATGGCTTAGGAGGTAGACGGCGGGGCTTAGGGGGTATCGGCGGCGGCTTTGGATGGTGCGGGTCGGGGGTTAGGTGGTCGGGGCTGCTGCGGGGCTTAGGGGGTAGGGGGTTAGGGGCGGCGGTGCCTTAGGGGGTAGGCTTAGAGCGGCAGGGGGCTGTAGTGTACAGCGCGATGGTATACTACAGTCCCATGGCGCTTATGTGCATGGGACTGTAGTATACTATAGCGGTGTACAGTACAGCAGCGCGTAGTGGCTTAGAGCGGCAGGGGGCTGTAGTGTACAGCGCGATGGTATACTACAGTCCCATGGCGCTTATGTGCATGGGACTGTAGTATACTATAGCGGTGTACACTACAGTAGTATGGGCTTCGGTGGCTTGGTTAGCGGTGTAGCGGCTCGCAATGCCCGCTTCGCGGGCATTGCTTCGCTAGGCTGCAACGACTCGCAATGCCCGCTTTGCGGGCATTGCTTCGTGAGTCGCCGTGGCCGCTATGCGGCCACGGGGAGAGTCCAGGAGAAGCAGCTCGCTCGCGCTCACCAAGCCACCGGAAGTAGCGCCGCTCCGACGGAAGTCGCTACGGCAATTATATAATAGATTTTTTTGTGGGTATCCAGTGCACACCTGATCATGTTAGCCAGCCTAAAACACACAGGGGCCAGAGAGCCTGAAGGGCCTGTCAGGATTGCCTGAGTTCCTCGGGTGGGTGGTAGATGGGGTGGCCGTCCCCTAACACCTCCAGCCTCTTCTCCATCAGTGACAATAGCAGGGTATGCTGGGGGCAGGTGATGTTGGAGAATACCCCTGCAGAAATAGCTCCTGTGAACCCCCCAAGACTCTATGGACTGAGGACTGGAGCTGCCCACCCGTGCCCCAGAAGTATCAGTGGAGGTAGCAATTTGGCAAGAGACATTCTCTATCCCTTCCACCCCATCTGTGGCTCTCCCTGGACCCTCTTACAAGCATATGGAAAGCCTTGTTCACAGATAGCATCCCCCATGTGCTGTGAGAGCAGGCATGCAGACACTGGTGACAGTGTGGCAAACGGTGCAGTCACAAACATTACTCCAGTTCAGACTCAAGGAGTCACACAAGATCTATTCCACAAGTTAGAAATGCACTGCACATCACTTCTCCTCACACGGACTTTATCATGATACCGGCAAGATGCACCCACTACATTTTGCGCGATATTTTGGCTTTTGCAAGACAGCTAATTTTATGAGTGCGTATGCCAATGAGGTTATCTCAGGTCACACAATGGGATTCCATGCTGCATTATACCCGCTTTGTAACCTGAGATAACCTCAGGGAAGACACAGCTAGTCACACTGCTGGGAGCTGTTCAGTGCCTGCTGTCCCACCATATGGGGGAGGCAGTCACTGGATTTATTTGTTTTTCATTTTAGTTTTGTTTTGTTTTTGTTTTTTTCACAATTTTTCATGCTTTTTTTTGTTGGGTGTAATGGGAGACTTTTAAAAAATGCATTTTAATTTAAAAAAAAATTGTGAAAGAGCAATGTACTGTATTGGGGAGTTTATTTTCAAACTAAATAATTATTGATGTGGTTATTTGTGTCCGTACTGACTTGGTTAGTAATGTTAGGTATCTGATTGACACCTCAATGTTAATAACCTCTGGGCTTTATATCAGCTGATATTATCCAGGTGACATCAAGTCCAAATACCATTACCCTGTTTGCCAACACACTGGGACAGCGAGACAGCCGAGGAAAAGTGTCAGGAGTGGTGCATGTGTTGGAGGCACCATGCTTGGGCTGGCTGCATCCTGCTAATTTTTTCTAATTTTTTTAAAATATTTTAAAATCTTTTATGATTTGCTGAGGTGCCCCAAATACTCCGCAGTGAGGGACACTCACTTCAAGAGACTGACTGATCTCCTCCATGAAAACTGCCAATACTACTGGGGGAAGAGGAGAGTGCAGTGGTCATAGCAGCGCAATATGTCAGTGCATGCCACAGACTAAGAGAAGACTGATATGTCATGGAATTCTACACCCCATCCTAGGCACATCCCTATCACCCAACTAAGAGCCTGATATGTCATGGACTTCTATACCCCACCCTGGACATGTCCCTATCCTCCAACCAAGGGCCTGATATGTCATGGACTTCTACACCTCACCCTGGACATGTCCCTAGCCTCGAACCAAGAGCCTAATATGTCATGGACTTCTATACCCCACCCTGTACATATCCCTATCCTCCAACCAAGAGCCTGATATGTCATGGACTTCTATACCCCACCCTGAACATGTCCCTATCCTCCAACCAAGAGCCTGATATGTCATGGACTTCTATACCCCACCCTGAACATGTCCCTATCCTCCGACCAAGAGCCTGATATGTCATAGACTTCTATACACAACCCTGGACATGCCACTATCCTCTAATAGGAGCCTGAAATATAATAATCTTTATTTATATAGCGCCAACATATTCCGCGCAGCGCTTCACCATTCAGAGGTACATAATCAAACAATCATAAAAAACAGTTATCAGAAAATACAATACAATGCAATACAATACAATACAGAATATAATACAAATACAAATACAATAATTAAAGCAAAATAGTGACAGGCCTGCTCATAAGAGCTTACAATCTAACAATGAGGTGGGGGTGACACAAAGTTCAGGTGCTTATTTACAATGATGGTATAATCAACTTGAGGAAATGGGGAACAGATGTGAGCAGCATAAGTGGCCACCAAGCATTATTTGTGATGCATGTGAGACAAGTGGAGCAGATAGGCTATGTCTAAATGACTTTTACTAGGGATCATGATAGGCCGCCCTAAAAAGATGTGTTTTTATGGATCGCCTGAAACTTAGTTGTGGATAGACCTAATTTCTAGGGGAAGAGCATTCCAGAGAATCGGTGCAGCTCGGGAGAAGTCTTGGAGCCAGAAGTGGGAGGTTCAGATGAATGCAGATGTTAGTCTACAGTCACTCCCAGAGCAAAGAGAACGGGTGGGGTGATAGATAGAGATGAGGATGGAGAGGTAGGGAGATCCTGCACTGTGAAGAGTTTTGTGGGTGAGAACAAGCATTTTGAATTGGATCCTATAGTGTATAGGCAACTAGTGCAATGACTGGCATAGAGCGGAAGCGTCCGAGTAGCGGTTAGCCAGATAGGTGATCCTGGCTGCTACATTAAGGATGGATTGGAGAGAGAAGAGTCTAGTGAGGGGGAGGCAGGGGCGGACTGGCCCAGGTGGCAGGGGGTCAAGTGCCCCCCAGGCTGATGGTATTGCTCTCATCTAGGGCCACCCCCCCCCCCACTGAAATGGGCCGCAGCTGCCGGCAGAATAGCAGGCGACGCGACGGACAGTGAGGTAATTGAGTAATTGAGCACCGATACTCGCCCCCCCCCCCGCTCCTCAAAGTTCTCGGATAGCACACACACCCCCCTGAAGGAAAGATTAGAGTCAAACATAACACCCAGACAGCGAGCCTGCTGTCTATGCGTTATCATGGTGCCGCACACTGAGAGAGAGATGTCAGATATACTGGACCTCTATATGCCTCCCTACCCCATCACCCTATTTTTGCTATTTGCTTTGGCAATGCTAACATGTACTTATTTCTGCCAATAAAGCCCATTTTAATTTGAATTTGAACTGACTGGTTGTGTGTGACACAACCCTCTAAGGTGAGCAGTTTAATTTCAGCTTACCTGGCAATGTTTTTTTAGATAAGACCCTATTGCACTTCTTGTTCTACAGTTATCTATTCACGCACATCTTCTGTGAAGATCGCTTCAAAATTCCTGGACTGGCCTGACCTAAAAGTGACAGCTTTATGTATTTCTATGCACTTGACAGGCTCAGGTCATAAGAGGCACCAGCCAGTCTGCATTTTGATGCAATCCTCGTGCAAGTAATTCAGCAGTGTGACTTCAGCCTACTTGCTGTTTCTGACCATACAAAGACGTGGTCTGATCATACCACATCTCCAGGGCTGGGGGGGTAGAAAATTATTCAAGAATTACACCACGGGATCAAAGATAATTTTTTATTTGAGGTAAAATATTTTTTATACACAGGCAAAGAAATGTTTTATGTCACAAAAAGATGCAGCTATGATCCTGTGCTCTAATGTCTGTGTATTCTAATTTGCTTCCTCCTTTGCCCAGAAGATGTGGTATGATCAGACCATGTCCCTGTACAGTCAGACATGGCCATTACACAGTACATAGCAGGAGCACATATATAAGATTATCTCAACACAGGAGATGTGGCATGATCAGACCATGTCCCTGTACAGTCAGACATGGCCATCACACAGTACATATCAGTGACACATATATAAGATTAACTCAGCACAGGAGATGTGGCATGATCAGACCATGTTCCTGTACGGTCAGACACGGTCATTACACAGTACATAGCAGGGACACATATATAAGATTATCTCAGCACAGGAGATGTGGTATGATCAGACCATGTCCCTGTACAGTCAGACACAACCATCACACAGTACATATCAGGGACACATATATAAGATTATCTCAGCACAGGAGATGTGGTATGATCAGACCATGCCCCTGTATGGTCAGACACGGCCATTACACAGTACATAGCAGGGGCACATATATAAGATTATCTCAGCACAGGAGATGTGGTATGATCAGACCATGCCCCTGCATGGTCAGACACGGCCATTACACAGTACATAGCAGGAACACATTTATAAGATTATCTCAGCACAGGAGATGTGGTATGATCAGACCATGTCCCTGTACAGTCAGACACAACCATCACACAGTACATATCAGGGACACATATATAAGATTATCTCAGCACAGGAGATGTGGTATGATCAGACCATGCCCCTGTATGGTCAGACACGGCCATTACACAGTACATAGCAGGAACACATTTATAAGATTATCTCAGCACGGGGACATATTTTTAAATACTTCTAACTGTGGAAATTTTAATTAGTCCAAAATCTATTGATTAAAATCAACTTTAAAATAAACTTTATTTGAGGGAAAACCCCTTTAAATAATAACTTTTTAATGCCCACAAGAAGGCCTACAATTCACTGGGATAGGTGCATCTCAATGAATTGGAATATCATCAAAAAGTTAGTTTATTTCAGTAATTCAATACAAAAAGTGAAACACATATATTATACAGAGTCATTAAAATCAAAGTGAACTATTTCAAGTGTTTATTTATGTTAATGTTGATGATTATGGCTTACATCCAATGAAAACCCAAAGATCTCAGAAAACTAAAGTAGGAAGGATGAAGGGTGTGATAGATAAAATATGACCTAAATAGGTATAAGAGGCTTCACCTTGTGTTGTTGTGAGAGTCACAACCAATATACGGTAACAGCATATCACGGCTGCTGGAGTCCCCAGCATGGTGCATTTAGAGTAGGGAGGATGAAGGGTTAAAAACTGTGCTAACATGTTCCACAAGACATCAAAGGGTGAATATAATATTGATTTGTTAGTCAATGCATTTTAGGGCTCTTTGGCCTCTACCTCAGGACAAATCAATATCATATTGCCATGTTTCAGGGCGTTTCTGGGAGCCCTGAAAACGTTGACTAATAAATCAATATTATATTCAGTCTTTGATGTCTCTTGGAATACGGCCTGGTGGTTTTTAACCCTTCATCCTCCTTACTTTAATTTTCTGAGATAATGACTTTTGAGTTTTCATTGGCTGTAAACCATAATCATCAACATTAACAGAAATATACACTTGAAATAGATCACTCTGTTTGTAAGGACTCAATATAATATATGCGTTACACTTTTTGTATTGAATTACTGAAAAAAAACTATCGTAACTTTTTGATGATATTCTAATTCATTAACATGCACCTGTATGTGTATAATATGTCAATTTGCCATTTTTATTCTAAAATTGTTCATTTTATGGGCAATACACCTTACCTTTCAAAACTTTCTGATCTGAGACTTACGACATACAGAATATCAGTTCGCGTCTATGAAAGTTAGCATATTTTGCCTGTTTTGTGACACTTGTGAACACAGCCGCATTCCTTCTCTGACTACACCGTGAAGCACAGCCATCAGGGATTCCCTATTCTAAAGTTGGATGCTAGTCCAGGCAGAGATCGTGGACTCATCATTTCTGGTATGTAGTTAGTGGATAAGATCATTTTTGTTAGTATCCGAACTTTAAATAAACCAAATAATCAACACCATAAAAGTGTCTTTCTCCAGAAGTCTTTCTAGGTCAATAACAATTTTAGCATATAGTATTGCAGTTACTTTAAACACCCTTATTTATTGGTTAAATTCAACAAAACACATCTTTTAAGGATCAGTACTCCATTTTCAAAGAATAATGGTGAGTTTATGTCCGATTCATGTATGGTAATCTTTTGGAACCCAGAAACGTGAAATATAATTTAAAATTCTTTATTACAAAGCATGTTGCAAATTATTCTTTTGTGTGACAATATAGCCCAACTGTACTACCCAGTGACTCATGTAATTGTCATTGGGACACAATGAAAAAATTAATCACACATAAATGTGCTCCTTTCAGATAGCTAGCACAATTGACAGCAGAAAATGAAACCGATATCAGCGAAAAACACATTTCGTTATTAATCTTTTCACACATTGAAATATTACTTAAATATTAAAATTTAATCCATTAGGAAAAGTTTTGTATTGCAAGTAGTCATATGTTGTGAATGATTGTTCATTTCATGGAGATAACAAAGTAAAACATAATTGAAGTATTTTCGAATAAATCTAAGTTCTCAGGAGATGTTATTGTTTATGAGAGAAATGCATTAAATAAATATAAATCGAGATGCATAATGAAATGCAGAGGCACTCCTAACCAAAATTATGAGCTGATGTACAAAGGCATTAGATCAACAGACTTTAGGGAAATGTGTGACAAGCTATTTCCCTTCATATGAATAAACCTAAGTGATTTGCTCATTTCTAAATGCCTCATGTGAACTCTACAAAATGTATTTACCACAAGTGTAAATGAAAGTGGACACTAGTGATGAGCGAGCATGCATGGTGGTACTGGGTACTTGCCCGAGCATCACAGTACTCGGGATGCTCTGCGAGCACCGAGTACCACCGAGATGCTCGGGCAGATGCTCGGCTCCCCATCCCTGCATGTTGGTGCTCTTTACAGAGCCAGCCCACATGCAGGGATTGGCTGCCACACACTGCAATGCCACAGCCATGGTGGTTGTGGCATTTCAGTGATTGGCTGGCCGCACAGCGTCATCAGGTCTATATCAGATCTGACCGCACTGTGCTTGTGCTGGCAGCTAGCGATTTAAACACAGCTGAGCTGACAGCAGTGTTTAAAACTCCCACACTGACATCAGCTGTTTGGTGTCAGCGTGGTAAATTTAAACAGCTGTCAGATCAGCTGTATTTAAATCTCCTGTGCCGACACTGCTGGGAGATGAGCGTCGCCCGTCACTGTAAGATGAGTGGCTGCTACTGCCGGAAGATGAGCGGCGCCTGTCGCCAGGAGATGAGTGGCACCTGCCGCTCATCTCCCAGTGACGGGCGCCGCTCATGCCCCAGTGGCGGCAGCTGCTCAACTCCTGGCGGTGTCGGCGCGGGAGCTTTAAACACAGCTGATTTGACAACTGTTTAAATTTCCCACTCCGACACCAAACAGCCGATGTCGGAATGGGCTATTTAAACACAGCTGATCTGACAGCTGTTTAAATCTCCCGCACTGACATCAGCTGTTCGGTGTCGACGCGGGAAATTTAAACAGCTGTCATATCAGCTGTGTTTAAATAGCCCGTGCCGACATCAGCTGTTTGGTGTCAGTGCGAGAAATTTAAAAAATGCTGTTCTGACAGCTGATTCAGGTCCTTGAACCTGATATTGATCATCTCATTGGTTTGCCGGCCAGCAAACTGATCAAATGATATTGGATCCAGATTGGACGTCATGGGACCCTCGAACCTGGACTATGTCGGAGGGGGGTGAAGTTCTTTTCTTTAATAAAGATGGAGTCCCTAATTGTGTTCTGTTTCATTTCTAATAAAAAATATTTTTTCTCTGTGTTGTGCTTTTATTTCTATATGATTACTAGAAATTCATGGAGGTCATGTCTAATATTGGCGTGACCCCATGAATTTTGTGCTTAGCGCCAGCCGATAATGCAAAGCTGGCCCTAACCCCATTATTACCCATTGAGCCACCGCACCAGGGCCCTGGATGAGCTGGATACTGCACCAGAAAATGGCGCCTCTACGAATGTGCCATTTTCTGGGGCGGCTGCGAACTGCAATACGCAGCGGGGGGGCAGAAAACTTGGGCCACCCTGTAGATATCAGCCCCCAGCTTCCTAGTTGTACCTGGCTGGACACCAAAATAGGGCGAAGCCTATGTCGTTTTTTTTTTCATGAAATAATAAAAGAAAACAAGGACTTCCCTATATTTTTGGTTCCCAGCAGAGTACAACTAGGCAGCTGGAGGTTGGGGGCAGCCCCTACCTACCTGCTGTACCTGGCTGGCATACAAAAACATGGTGAAGCCCATGTCAAATTTTTTTTAATAATTAGTAAAAAAATATATTAATGAAAACACAAACACATTTAGCTACTGCATCTTTATTATCCCCTTGACCCTCATCTGTGTGCTGAACACTCTGGGCTCTCCTTCATCAGAGACCAAGGGGGTGAACAAAGCTTCTATCCCCGTGGTCCCTGAAGGAGAGCCTGGAGTGCTACGGCGTCGTAAGAGGATGGGGGTAACTCAGGTCACCTGAGGACTGCTCAGGTGGCATGATCTGAGCTGTCCTCAGATGACCTGATTTACCCCCCCCCTTCCCTTACCATGCCAAGCACTCCGGGACTTGAGGAACCACGGGGATATAAGCTTTGTTCGTCTCCTTGGTCTCTGATGAAGCAGAGCCCAGAGTGTTTAGCACAGACATGAGGATCAAGGGGGTTAATAAAGATGCACACCCTAAATGTACTTGTGTTTTTTTGTTTTTTAATGAACTATTAAAAAAAAAATTGACGTGGCTTCACCATATTTTTATATGCCAGCCAGGTACAGCAGGCAAGCACGGGCTGCCCCCAACCCCCAGCAAAAATATAGGGAAGCCCTTTTTTTAAAATTATTTCATGAATTTCATGAAATAATTAAAAAAAAAAAAAATATGTGGGGCTTCGCCCTATTTTGGTGTCCAGCCAGGTACAACTAGGCAGCTAGGGGCTGGAATCCACAGCTTAGGGCGAACCAAGCTTTCTGGGCCCCCCCTGCTGCAGATTGCAGTCTGCAGCCACCCCTGAAAATGACGCATTCATTGAAGCGCCATTTTCTGGCGCTGTATCCAGCTCATCCAGGGCCCTGGTGCGGTAGCTCACTGGGTAATAATGGGGTTAGGTCCAGCTTTGTATTATCAGCTGGCCCAAGCACGAAATTCATGGGGTCACGCCTATATTAGACTTGACCTCCATGAATTTCTAGTAATCATATAGAAATAAACGCAACACAGAGAAAAAATATTTTTCTTGAAATAAAACAGAACACAATTAGGGACTTCATCTTTATTAAAAAAATAATCTTCTATTTGATGTAGTCCAAACGAGCAATGTCAGCACTGCTGAATCGCTCTGCATAGACAAACGTCTATGCAGAGCGGGAACAGGCTGAGAACTGTCAGTGACAGTCAGAGTTCACCCGAGGTCATAGCTTGCCAGCCGTGTTTTTATGGATCGCCTGAAACTATGTAAGTTGAGGATAAACTTAATTTCTAGGGGTAGAGCATTCCAGAGAATCGGTGCAGCTCAGGAGAAGTCTTGGAGCCAGAAGTGGGAGGTTCAGATTAATGCAGATGTTAGTCTACAGTCACTCCCAGAGCAAAGAGAATGGGGTGATAGACAGAGATGAGGGTGGAGAGGTAGGGGAAGTCCTGCACTGTGAAGAGTTTTGTGGGTGAGAACAAGCAGTTTGAATTGGATCCTATAGTGTATAGGCAGCTATTGCAATGACTGGCATAGAGCGGAAGCGTCTGAGTAGCGGTTAGCCAGATAGGTGATCCTGGCTGCTACATTAAGGATGGAATAGGGAGAGGGGAGTCTAGTGCGGGGGAGGCCAATTAAAAGAGAATTGCAATATTCAAGGCGGGAGTGAATCAGGGCCACAGTGAGGGTTTTTGTGGTTTCCAAGGTGAGAAAGGGGCGAATTCTAGAGATGTTTTTCAGGTGCAAGCGGCAAGAGCGGGTGAGAGATTGTATATATGGGGTGAAGGAAAGCTCAGAGTCAAACATAACACCCAGACAGTGAGCCTGCTGACTAGGCGTTATAGTGGTGCCGCACACTGAGAGAGAGATGTCATATTTAGGGAGGTTAGTGGAGGGCGGGACCAGAAGAAGTTCAGTTTTGGAAAGGTTGAGTTTCAGATAGAGAGTGGACATGATATTGGAAACTGCAGTTAGACAGTCATGTTCTTTATTACAGTGGGAGTAAGGTCGGGGCTGAAGTGTATAATTGTGTGTCATCAGCATAAAGATGGTACTGAAAGCCAAATCTGCTGATGGTCTGTCCAATCGGGGCCGTGTAGAGAGAGAAGAGAACAGGTCCAAGGACTGAACCCTGAGGGACCCCAATAGTGAGAGGAAGAGGGGAGGAAGTGGAGCCAGCAAATGATACATTAAAAGAGCGGTCAGAAAGATAGGAAAAGAACCAGGAGAGAGCCGTGTCCTTGATGCCAATGGAGTGAAGCATGGAGAGTAGGAAAAGGTGGTCAACAGTGTCAAAGGCTGCAGAGAGATCAAGAAGAATAAGCAGAGAATGGTCACCATTACGTTTTGCTGTCAGAAGGTCGTTGGTCACTCTGGTGAGAGCAGTCTCTGCAGAATGTATGGGGTGGAAACTAGACTATAATGAGTCTAGAAGAGAGTGAGTGGAGAGGTAATGAGTGAGGCGGGATAAGACCAGGCGCACCAGGAGTTTAGAGATGAAGGGGAGATTAGAGACTGGTCGGTAGTTGTTTGTGCAGGATGGGTTGAGAGAGGTTTTCTTTAATAATGGAGTAATGAAAGAGTGTTTGAAAGAGGAGGGGGAGATGCCAGAAGAGAGGGAGAGATTGAAGATTTTGCTTAGGCGAGTGGTGACCACCGGAGAAAGAGAATGGAGTAGGTGTGAGGAAATAGGGTCAGCAGTGCATGTGGTGGGACAAGAGGAAGAGAGGAGCCTGAGGAATGCGGAGGAAATGTGGAACTGGAGGAAATGCAGGGACAGGTAGGGGTAACAGCGATTTGAGGTTGGGAGTTGATTTCCTGACAGATGTTTTCTATTTTCTCTGTGAAGTAAGAAGCCAGATCATCAGCACAGAGGTCAGTGATCGGAGCCTGCACTTTAGAACTGAGGAGAAAGTGAAAGAGATTTTTTGCTTTGTTAGATAGTGAGGAGACCAGAGTGGTGAAGTAGGTTTGTTTTGCAAGGTGAAGGGCAGAATGGTAAATTCTTAGCATAAATTTATAGTGAGTGAAGTTTTCTGGTGTGCAGGTTTTCCTCCATAGACGTTCAGCACTCCTAGAGCATCGCTGGAGGAATCGAGTTTGGGGTGTGAGCCAGGGCTGTTTCACTCTGTGTTTGGAGGTTCTGAGGGTGAGGGGCGCTACTTGGTCCAGGGTGCTTCTGAGAGAGTCATTTAAGTAATTTACTGCCAGATCGGGACAGGAGAATTAGGAGATTGGGGATAGTGATGAGTATAGAGAGTCTGTGAGTGTATGAGGGATAATGGCCTGTAGATTTCTGGATGTGTGATAGGTCGGACTGTGCTGGGGTGGGTGAGAGTTTGTGAGCATAAAGGAGAGAATGTTGTGGTCAGAGAGGCCGATTAAAGCATAAGATGAAAGGTGGTAATTTGTGCGCTGCCGTCTGTCCGTTGGTTCCAAGAAATCCCAGGAATCACAAGATGTTAAAAGTAATACCTTTAATGTCTAATTCTTACGCGTTTCGTACAGACATTAAAGGTATTACTTTTAACATCTTGTGATTCCTTGGATTTCTTGGAACCAACGGACAGACGGCAGCGCACAAATTACCACCTTTCATCTAATGCTTTAATCGGTTTCCCTTGGGCGGAGTGCTGGAAGCCGGCTTATGCTTCAATAGTTGTTGTGACTCTCACAACAACATAAGGTTAGTGCAACAGCACACAATACAACACCCCGGTTGCACCCGGATAAGACCCTATGTGCGCTTTTCTACTTTTCTTCTAGTTTTCATGGTCAGAGAGGGGAAGAGGTGAATTATCTAAGGAGGAGGTTGAGCAGAGCTGGGCATAGATTAGATCAAGGGTGTTACCATCCTTGTGTGTCTCAGAGGTTGAGAGCTGAGAGAAGCCAAGAGATGTGGTTAGAGACAGGAGCTGGGATGCAGATAGGGAGATGGGGTTGTTTATGGGGATGTTAAAGTCTCCCAGAATAAGGATTGGTAGTTCTGAGGACATGAAGTGCGGCAGCCATGTGGAGAAATGGTCGAGGGACGGGGTGGGTGACCCAGGGGGGTGGTATATCACCGCTACTCTGAGGGGGAGGGGATGGAAGAGCCTAATTGTGTGGACCTCAAAAGAGGGGAATGAGAGTGGTGAGGCTGGAGGAATGCCCTGGAAGGTACATTGTGGGGACAGGAGTAAGCCAACTGTGGCACCCTGCCAACGCAGGAAACCACATATCTCTCTTGCTGCACAACTGGGTTTCCACAGCAGGTACTACTGCAAACAACACCTTCCACCCCGGCACAGTAGGGGGAGTTCAACCTGCTGCACTTAGGCAGGATCCCCTATAAATACTGCTGCTGGGGGCGGAGTTAGTCAGAGTGTAGAAGACGCTAGAAGAGCTGCAGGAAGGTTCTGGTGCTGGTGCCACGAGAAGGCAAAGGCCAGAGACCCAGAGGAGCCCTTCAACGTCCCACCAACCTAAGTGGGACTGAAGGCTGGGAGACCAGAACCAGGATCAGAAGCAGGAACAGGCAGCTCCAGCTGGGAGTTCGTTCTAGAGAGGAAACAGAAGCCGGATATTGGGGATCCGCACCAGTGGAGAACTACAAGTCCCACAGGAAACCCCTGGGCACCAAGGAAGCTACAGCTATCCGGTCTCCTGAGAGAGTCAAAGCAAGGGAGCCAGGTGCAATGGCATCTGCAGATACCAAGAGAAGGTTGTCCCAGAGACCGCACAGGAGGGAAGGAGAAACAGAGCAGAGAAGAGAGTGGGGGCAAGTCAGGATTCAATAGACTGTGCTTCAGAGAATACAAAAGGAGAAGGAGGCCTTACACCCACTTGCTGTGGGAGCCCACTGTGCAGCCCAGCTACCTGTCAGTGCTTGGGACCATTTACCTGACTACCATCAGTAAAAGGTAAAGAGACTTCTGCTGCGTGTTTGCCTTCTTTGTACTCCATCACCGTGCCCCTCCATAGACTTTTCCTATTCTCCCAACCGACCCAACTCTGCTGCATCCTGCCCAACCTCACCACTCTGCCCTGGAGGTCCCAGTCCTGTCTGCGGGGACTATTCCATCACAGCTGCCATCTCACCAACCTCCAGAGGACTGTAGCGGCACTGGTGACTCCTCACCAGACACAGCAGGTGGTCACGACGAAGACAAAAACTGTAAATACTCCCTGTAAATATCCCTTTTTACTGACCCCCAGGGCTACAGCCTCGGGCAGCCACCCGTGACATCCCGCACCCAAACCGAGCCCAAGCCCTGAGTACCCTGCCCTGGGCGAGTCACAGCTCCACCACCATATTTGTTCCCAGGTCTCAGGGAATCAGAGAAATGTAAGCCGCCATAAGAAATAGCGGCAGAAGACACTGTGTCTGAATCCTGGATCCAGATTTCTGTGAGAGCCAGGAGGTTAAGAGAGTTAGTGAAAAAGTGGTTGTGGATGAAGGGAAGCTTGTTGCACACAGACCGTGGATTGCAGAGAGCGCAATTAAAAGAGGGAGATGAAGGTGAGCAGGTAATGTTAATAAAGTTAGCGTGGTTCCGATGTGTGGTGGGAGAGGGTTGAAGTCGGTGGAAGGTGGACCAGGATTTGGAGAAATATCACCTGAGAGGAGCAGCAGTGAAAAGAGAACAGGCAAATAGTTTTTGTAATTGTGACTTTGTTTCTGATGCCACACCCTGGAACATGGTGGTCTGAGATCACTCAGTAAATTGAAGAGTATAGGAGCTCAATAAAGTAGAGGGAAGGGCTTATGTGGATGAGAGGTGAGGGTGGGTGGATGGGGCGGTAAAAGTGAATGGCAAGTGCACATAGACAATAGACAACTAAGAAAAGAACCCCACCCCCTCCGACATAGTCCAGGTTCGAGGGTCCCATGACGTCCAATCCGGATCCAATATCATCTGATCAGTTTGTTGGCCGGCAAACCGATGAGATGATCAATATCAGGTTCAAGGACCTGAATCAGCTGTCAGACCAGCTGTGTTTAAATTTCCTGCGCTGACACCAAATAGCTGATGTCGGCGAGGGCTTTTTAAACACAGCTGATCTTACAGCTGTTTAAATTTCCTGCGCCGACACCAAACAGCTGATGTCAGCGCAGGAGATTTAAACAGCTGTCAGATCAGCTGTGTTTAAATAGCCCGTGCTGACATCAGCTGTTCACCGAGAGGAAATGAGCGGCTGCCGCCACCGGGAGATGAGTGGCACCCATCGCCGGGAGATGAGCAGCGGGTTCTGCTCATCTACCGGTGGCAGGCACTGCTCATCTCCTGGCGGTGGCAGCCGCTCATCTCCTGGCGCTGTCGGCGCGGGAGATTTAAACACAGCTGATTTGACAGCTGTTTAAATCTGCGTCGACATCACCTATTCGGTGTTCACACTGGAAATTCAAACAGCTGTCTGATCAGCTGTGTTTAAAGCTCCTGCGCCGACACCGCCGAACAATGAGCGGCTGTCACTCCTGCAGCCCCCTGGTGCCATTCAATCACCCCAGCAGGTATGGGGGACAAGGGGTGATCGGATGGCACCATGGGGCTGCATGAGCCGGCGGCAATGGGATCGCAAGTGACATTTTTATGCTTTCGGCAGTGCGCCAGGGGTGCCGCCAGAAAAATGCTCGAGTTTCCCCATAGGATAACATTGGGCTCAGTGCTCAGGTTGAGCACCCGAGCATCTCGATATGCTCGACCCGAGCATTTTACTGCTCACTCATCATAGTGGACATAACATTCAGCTACTTCCAGATCCTTAATTTTCTACAGAGTTGTCCTTAGAAGTGTGCGACATGTGTGGTCACACAGGGCAGCTTATTTACATGATGTTGCACTGGCCCTGCTGAAATTACCACTTGAATTTAGAACTTCTGATATTATACTTGATGACCCAGTTCCATACAAAGTCAACCTCCAGAAGGAGTGCAGGGCTTGAAAGATCGGAGCTCAATCCTGTCATTGTGGCTCCTGTAATCCACAAGTTGGGAGGCAAATGTAAAAGGGATTTGCTAATAGGGTAAGGTAACTAAGTGGATACGAGGGGTTAGTTTCTGTGTTCAGTTATGGAGTAGTAGCAGAGGTGGTTGCAGTCTCCTAAGAAACACAGACACCATAGATTTCATGAACAGTGATTAGGAATTTTACTCCATATAAAATGCAAAGTTGACAGTGTACATTTAGTTAACTCTCCCTCTTTTTAGCTCTGAGAGTGTCTTAGCAGCAGGGATCTTTAACAAGCTTTGGTTGGTTTTCAGGTTTTGCTGTGTTTGGGCCTACCTTGATGTGGACAGCACACTGTTGCATGGATTCTGCCTTTCTAATAAAGCTTCCTATTTTTACCACATATAATCACTAGAGGACAGGAGTGATCCAGAGCAGATCCACTGACTCCAGCATTTATAAACCTCTCCTAAAAACATAGAGCTCATATCATCACTATTGCATACTGTCAACTACCGGAAAATCCCCCACTGTTGCTTAGCGACCTTTGGACATATATGAAATGGTAGTTTTGAGACAGGCCAGCAGAGGGCAGTGTGGGATTAAACATGCTACAACTCTCAGAGCTCCAAGGTGTAGGAGTTCCAATACACAACACTAAAAGAACAACACATAGCGCAGATCAAGGAACATTTTAGTATTGCTTACTCTGGGTCTCTACAGCAGTATTAAAAGGGGATAATATTTGTGCAACTTATGACAAAGTTACTGTATATAACAGTTATTATTAAAGTATATGATTATGTACGGGTATCATTTGGGCACAAAATGGTTCACAAAAAGTCAAAGTGTAGAAAGAAGGTACTGCATAAAACATACCGTAATCAAATATGACGCCAATTCTGGCCTTAACTAGAAGGATTTGCACCACTGGCCAAAAGTATTATAGATCATGATCCACCCCAGTAATACTTAGTCAGAACATCAGATACTGTAAAGTATATATGAGAATATGTCTGCCAAAGAGAACAGGATTTACTCTTCAAGTATAAATTATACATCCTGAACATCCCTCTAACAGCATCAAATGAAGCCAGAACCAATAACCTCTGTCTAACAACTTTAAATTGTAGTTATTTGATCAAGAAGGTGGAATGCATTGTAGGATGCCATGTAGTTATCATGGTAACCAAGGACTCCCTGTAGCTCCCAACTTTGTATTTCCAGCTTGTAGCTGGACATAAAAGGAACTCAGTAACTTAACAAATATATTGCAATACTAAGGTTTTGCAGCATTCTGTACAAATGATTGCAGAATTAGGTCTTACTAAGAAAATAATTTAAAAAATATTTAAAATATATTCACAAAAAATAATAATCCTAAAAATTTTAAATAAAGCTTTTTCCCATTACAAGAACAAAATATGAGAAAAAAATATTGGCATATTTATTGGCATAAATAGGAATAACTAAGCATCAATATATAAAATTTTGGATTCATCATGTTGTAAAGGAGCCGGAGGCAGTAGAAATGGGCGAGGCACTCTTTCTTTATGTCCCACTGCTCTGCATGAAAATGGGGGTCCTGGCTAAGTATGTGTGTATTCATGGTGCTTTTTACCTGGGCAATACACCACCACAGACTGCCAGTTGTCATGCGATATGGCAGACCAAGACCAGATGGTTCATGGAGAGTTGAGGGAAATCAGAGTCCGAAAATGTAATTTTTACTAAACTTTAACTTGGCAACAACTATATATGTGGCACCCCAGGGTTAAAGTGCCACAGTAACATTACAAGGGTTAACTCACCACACAACACCTGACACTGCACTAGCACCTCTAGGCCAGAAGGGGGAGCTAAAGCAGCTTCCTTATATATTCTGGTCTGAGGAGGAAGTAGTTAGTTGAGAGTTGACAGTTGACAGTTCAGTTTAGTGCAGGGAGCACTAGGAGGAGGACCTGTAAATGGAAGCAGTGCTGAGCTCCTGACAGGGACCACTGACTACTTTCAGGCCTGAAGACAGGGTCTGAGGAGAGGAGTACAAGAAACAGAGGAACATATCTGGGAGACTGAGTTACCTTATAACTCGCCCCAGAGGAGCGCAGAAGCTGGATACCGGATCCAAATCTGTGACTGAAACAAGCAGCACAGAAAACACCGGGATAGTGGAGGTCATATATCTACACCATACCTCAGCGAAGCAACATGGCGGGGTCAGAAGCACTCGTAAGGACTCAAGTTGACTAGCAAAGGGTACCTGTGAGGAGAGACAGGGCCAGCAGCTCAGCTAAAGCAGCAGCAGGGCCACACACAAGGCGCAGGAGTAAGAAGCTGAGGACTTGGACAGGGTGGGAGAAACCCGGCCCCAGTACAGACTCCGTTGACAGTACTCTGCTACGAAATCTGCAGTAAAGCCTTGGAAAACTTCAAAACCGTGAGTGTGTGTGATCCTTGTGCTCAAAACCTGCGTGCCCTCACAAACTACCATCATCTCTACTACTACCCCTATCCTACAACATCCATAGCCTCAATCATAGATTATAACTATCACTGACCCGGGGAACCAAGCCCTACCCGCAGAGAGCTGTTACATCTCCAGCTGCCAAACATCATCCCCGGAGGTTCTGCAGCAGCGGTGGTCCCCACACTGACCACAACCCGTGGGTGGCGTCATGACAAACTCCCCTGTAAATATACCCCCCATTTACTTGCGGAACCCGTGATATCCCCAGCAGTACCCCGGTCCGGTACCGAGTACCCCGTCCCAGTGGGCTCCACATATACAACAAATAATAGGCATGGCTATTCTTTAACACTTCATTTGGTATATGTAGGCATGAACACTTCTCTGTTCCTTTCTCTTGCCTTCCATATTCTTGCATCTCACTAAAGACCAGTTTACAAGACAGAGAGTTTTTCTTACCCTTTTAGGCCTCTCTTACAGAGATTACATTGATACGACTCAGCACCAGCACAAAGTACATTATCTGAGAATCACAGAGGCTGTGATTTGCCTCCAATTACCCTTAGAGGAATTTATGTTCCAATATGAAAACCATTATGCGCCTTGTGGCTCGGAGTACCTTTCACTCAATCACTCACCTCCTTCTAATACAAGTCCTTTTTCAGTCAATTTCTCTCCACACAAGTCTCCCATTTAACATGGGTCTCTTCATTTCCTTAACTCAGACTCCCTGGCCTGGATTCCAGTTTATTGGACTTTCTGACCTGTTGATTGAAATAAACTATCATATCTTTCCTCAAATTCCTTGGTCTTCAGGTCTTAATATTATTGTTATCTCTCGTCACGACACACACCTAAAATTCAACAGTCTGCCAACGCTGAGACTTTAGGTCTACCAGCCAAGTACTATAGGTCTAACTGCTAACTCAATTACTATCCCACGAAGCAACCATCATGTCTTCCCACATAACTCTTCCAAGTATGATTCAGTCTCAAATATTAATTCTATCTGTGCCAGACTAAAAACAATCTAATCGACAAGCTCAATTAACCACAATGAAAACAGTGCATTACATGGCAACACATCACATTGTTTGTCATCAAGGGAATATGGACAGCACTTTGAACTTCTTACACTGTAAACACCATACGAGGGGAAAAAAAGCCAGAATTGCCATTTTTCAATCAGCTCCTTACAAAGTGTAACAAAAAACAATAAAAAAATCATGTGTACCTCAAAATGGTACCAATAAAAAAAATGAAGAGACTGTCAACGGAATGCCATAGTTCCACTTATGAGAATGATGCGGGAATCTCGCATGTGTCTCGCATCACATCACCCGGCACGGCCACCCGATCTCCTGAAAGGAGCATGAAACTGCATAGAAATACATGCAGATGCACACTTCTTTCTAGAGAGCCTGCAGCCGTGCCAGGTGATGCGATGCGAGACACGTACGAGTCTCTCGGACCCCTCTCGCAAGTGGAACTCCAGCCTAACAAAGATTTACTATTCAGGAAACATTGAACAAGTATTACATGGCATCTTAATGCAGTTCAATATGATCCAAAATATGGGTCTATGAAGTCTACTGTAAAGTGAATATGTTAATGACAATTCTAAAAAATGTTACAAGGTGGTTACTTGAAATACAGCTCTGATATGATCTTAAGACTGAATTAAAAAGACATAACATTTTTAAGGCATAGGAATTCTATCAAATTTAGATTAGCTAAACCGGTAAAATAAAATAGCATTCAGGTCTTTGATTTTACTCTTCGGCATTGCTTTTGCAGTAAAACGTCTGGAATACTCAAAGCACCAAACCTAATCTTTTAGTATGGTAAGATTTACAAGTAAAAAATTTTTGCTCGTATGCATAGCAAGGGTTTTTCTTTCTTGCAAGATCTTTGCCTAATTTCTCCATTTACCATAAGTTTGTTTGAGAGGTTTCTGAGGTGCAGCTGTGCTCAAATGCAAAAGAAATGAAACAGGTGGCTCCATCTATCATTTACCATTTTTTAACTACTTATGCATTTTTATTTTTCTAG
The DNA here is from genome assembly GCA_033576535.1 of Allobates femoralis. NCBI lineage: Eukaryota > Metazoa > Chordata > Amphibia > Anura > Aromobatidae > Allobates > Allobates femoralis. The sequence continues at coordinate 158,716,984 of JARQOC010000003.1, forward strand.
TTAACAAGGAATAAGCAACAGGAAGAAAAAGTGTAAAATAATTAGGCTAGCAAACATCAAAACAGTGGATTAGGCCTCGTAAGTGCACTCAGTTTCGTATGTGGCCCAACGTTTCTATCATGTAAAATTTGACTTCTTTCTAGAAATCTCCTGACAAACATTAAAGTAATTGTAGGAGTGTTATCATGAAATCTTTATATAGCGTTACTAGAGTTTTTTTATTTCACAATGCAGCTGTAATCATATTCTCGCTCTTAGGAGCCAGATTTAAAAAGGATGGGTCTTCCGATTCACTAAAATGGTAATTTTCTACCTTGTAGTGATTTAAAGTACTTGCAATGAAATCTGGTAATATATGCAAATGAAAAATTTTATGTATTTTATGTGATCCAGAATGATTCTTTATGCACCTATTTCCTACTATGAAGCAAATGATGCATATATAACTGAATAATCTAGATTGCCTTAAGTATCTTCTGTATTTTATGAATAAGAGGGCAGCAAATATAACTAGGAAGACAAGAAATCTCATAATGGTAATGGTACCCTTTATAATACAAATATATAATGATCTGCAATTATTATGGCACTGTATTTTTTATATTAAATCCACTCTCCGAGAATTTGTCAAAAATAGCCACCGTCATAAATTTCAAGTTGCAACCCAGGCTTGCATAGGTTAGGCTGCATGAAATAACCACTGCCCGAGACTAACGTCCAATGTCTCTGATAAGTGTTAAGGCCCCGTTACACATAGCGATATCGCTAACAATATCGCTGCAACAGGTTTTGTGACGTAGTAGTGACCTTGCCAGCGATATCGCTGTGTGTGACGCACACAAGTGAGTGGCCCCCCGCTGTGAGATCGCTGATCGTTAACGAATGGCCTGGACCATTTTGTGATCGGCGATCTCCCGCTGGGCATGCTGCATCATGGTGTGTGACAGGGGCAACGACCAGCAATCCCCATTCAGCAGCCGGGAACCTGACAGATCCCAATGACCATTGAGTGTCGGCGCAACTCTGCTAAATCTGCCTGTCTGGCATCTCACCAGCGACCACATAGTGATGTTCCAGTGATCCCGGCCAGGTCAGATTGTTGGTGGGATCGCTGGAACATTGCTATGTTTAACAGGGCCTTTAGGCTGGTTTCACACTACCATTTTTTCAAATCAGACAAGATTAGGTTTTTCAGCAAAAACCTGATCCATAACGCATCCTGCTTTTCGCCTTTTCACTGTAATGGTGTCAGGTAGCAACTTGAAGCAATAGGATTATACTTGACACCATTAAAGTCAATGTCCAAAAAACTTTTTTTGCTGAAAAATCTTGTCTTGCCTGATTGTAAAAACCGGTAGTGTGACACCAATCTTAGGTTCCTTTCGCATCAGCGGTTTGCTGATGTTCCCGGCCGATCCGGCAGATGGTGCCACATCTGCCAGATCTGCCGCCTAACGGCAGACTTGTGGCACCAATCTGGACAGCCCCATGCATCGCTATGGGGCTTGTGGTCAGTGCGGCAAGTGTGGTTTGCCGGATCCGGTCCTTGCTGCGTTTTTTTGACCCGCCGGGTTTGCCGTATCGTGGCAAAAAATGCATTTGCCACACCTACCGCATGCCCCATAGAGCATGAATGGGGCTTGCTGCAGGTGTACAGCAAGTCGACCGTTAGGCCGCAGATGCGGTAAATCTGCTGGATCGGCCACATTCAGCGAAAAACGCTGATGTGAAAGCAGCCTAAGAGTAAGTTCCTCTAAGGAACTGGGGAGCAGCAAAATGAATTGACATAACTGATCTTCTCATGCAACCAGACAGGTTTACTACTGGACATGGAGAAGGGATGAAGCAGGAGAAAGAAACACCCCTAGGTTGCCTGAGATGAATGTTCTTTTTTTCACCTGCTTCAATGCTTCACACTGCTATAATAAACCCGTTCAGCTCAGTCAGACTGAAATGTTAGATTTTATAATTGTAAAAATTTCAAACCTGTTCAGTTTTAGACCACAGACTTTAATGTAATTTGCAATCATCATTGCTGCAGTTAGCTCAATTTATTTTGATTCTTTTTATGTGTCACTAGAGTCATAAACCAAGCTTCAGTGTTCTAGACAAAACAGGCTGGTTTAGGATAGTTTAGGTTCATAATCTATGGAAATTTAGTAGAATTAATTCTGACACTTACTGCTTGGCCATCAGATGAGTAGTCAGATGAGTTTTATCCAACATACTTATTCTGCTTAGTATGACAATGGCATGAATTCTGTATTGAATCCCATGATTTACTTGTATTCCTGCTTATATTTTACAAACTATAAAGTGCTGCATTTTGTTTCTTGATTAAAAGGGCTCCTTTTTTGGACGTATTTAAAATAATCTCCACCCAAAACAGATTGCATCTGATGCAACTACCAGATTCTCCTACAACGTGTTGATCTGAAACCTCTCAGTTTGCGTTCATTAAATACAGTTGTGGCCAAAAGTATTGACACCCCTGCAATTCTGTCAGATAATACTCAGTTTCTTCCTGAAAATGCTTGCAATCACAAATTGTTTGGTATTATTATCTTCATTTAATTTGTCCTAAATGAAAAAACACAAAAGAAAATGAAGCAAAAAGCAAAACATTGATCATTTCAAACAAAACTCCAAAAATGGGCCAGACAAAAGTATTGGCACCCTCAGCCTAATACTTGGTTGCACAACCTTTAGCCAAAATAACTGTGATCAACCGCTTCTGGGAACCATCAATGAGTTTTTTACAATGCTCTGCTGGAATTTTAGACCGTTCTTCTTTGGCAAACTGCTCCAGGTCCCTGATATTTGTAGGGAGCCTTCTCCAAACTGCCATTTTTAGATCTCTCCACAGGTGTTCTATGGGATTCAGATCTGGACTCATTGCTGGCCACCTTAGAAGTCTCCAGTGCTTTCTCTCAAACCATTTTCTAGTGCTTTTTGAAGTGTATTTTGGGTCATTGTCCTGCTGGAAGACCCATGACCTCTGAGGGAGACCCAGCTTTCTCACACTGGGCCCTACATTATGCTGCAAAATTTGTTGGTAGTCTTCAGACTTCATAATGCCATGCACACGGTCAAGCAGTCCAGTGCTAGAGGCAGCAAAGCAACCCCAAAACATCAGGGAACCTCTGCCATGTTTGACTGTAGGGACCATGTTCTTTTCTTTGAATGCCTCTTTTTTTCTCCTGTAAACTCTATGTTGATGCCTTTGCCCAAAAAGCTCTACTTTTTTCTCATCTGACTAAAGAACATTCTTCCAAAATGTTTTGGGCTTTCTCAGGTAAATTTTGGCAAACTCCAGCCTGGCTTTTTTATGTCTCAGGGTAAGAAGTGGGGTCTTCCTGGGTATCCTACCATACAGTCCCTTTTCATTCAGACGCCAACAGATAGTACGGGTTGACACTGTTGTACCCTTGGACTGCAGGGCAGCTTGAACTTGTTTGGGTGTTAGAACCAAATAATAGGCCAATATGGTTAGACAGGCAAACTCTGAGTAAACAAAAACCTATATGACAAGTGAGTAATCAGCCCAAATTACGGAACGGACGGAAAAGAAAAATTGATGAGAGATTTCAATGCAAGATTGTGCGGATGGTGGATAAAGAACCTCGACTAACACCTAAACAAAAACCTATATGACAAGTGAGTAATCAGCCCAAATTATGATATCAAATTTGTCAATTTATTGGTACATAATTAAAATATACAAAATACATATAAATAATACATCAATAGATAAAATACACCACGATAATAATGCATCCAAATATTACGGATCCACCCAAAAACAGAGATGAGAGCCACAGAGGATATTTTAATAATATACAAGTCTACAGGGATTTTTTACATAATATATAAGTTCACAAGACACCTGCATAAATCAATTTTTTATGTTTGTGAAAATTCCCTAAATGATATACTAGTACGGCCAGGAGAGATGACAGAGAATAATATCAGTTTCCAATTCCCACATACACATAGCATAGCCCTGAGAAACTCTATATGTGAAAGCTAAAGTGCAATGTACAAAACAATTAAACACCAAGGAAACCAGAATTGAATACAATCTGCCTATCTATATACAATTGTGTTAAAATAACAAATAAAGTGCCTCATCATCACAAAAACATAATAAATAATGGTAAAAAGGTGGTAAAGAATCAATACCACAAATAATAAGATTGTTTTTTCACCAAAAAGCCGATAATGAGAAAACGGTGTAGTGATACAAAATGTCAAAAAAAGGCAATTGTAGTGTACAAAAAAAGTGATTACAGTGTAAAAAAAGGGGACTACCACACAAAAGGTGAAGCAGAGCACATAAAAAAGGGGCTTGCAGAAATAGACCAGTATACATAAAAGGAATGATCCTGCATGTTTTTATCACTATATGACATGGAACCTTTTCCATTTTAGGTCAATTAGGATTATCATAATTATTTATATTTGTCACATGCCAGCATAATGAGGGAGAGAATGGTTTAAGACATTTATCTTACTTTCAGAATAGTCACAAGTTTACATAAACTGATTACTATGCCTTTAAACAATTTGTGACAGCCCATATGATGATGTTATGTGCTTGGACGTTTCTGATAGGTTTATTGGCAATATCTGAGTTAATTAGAGACACACCTGTGGATGTACTTTAATGTACACCTGAAACCCACTGCTTCTTTGTGTGGCATTATGGGAAAGTCTAAAGAAATCAGACAAAATATCAGGAAGAAAAATATGGACTTGTACAACTCTGGTTCATCATTGTGTGCAATTTCCAAATACTTGAAGGTGCCTCATTCATCTGTACAAACAATTATATGCAAGTACAAACAAGATGGGAATTTCCAGCCATCATACCGCTCAGAAAGAAGACAGGTTCTGTGACCCAGAGTGCTTTGGACTGATATGTGCATATCAACACTACTTAGTGTTACAAGGTCTCAGGTGTGACTGGGGAGTAGGTGTGATAAATTTGGTGTTATCCCTCACACACTCATAATGGTAACTGTCACTTCAAGATGGCACCTCATGTCAAGCAATTCTGTGAGGATCTGACAAAAAAATTGTTTGCTGAAACCCTGAAACTGAGCTGCAGCATGGTGCTAAGACCATACAGTGGTTTAAGAAGACAGGTTCCACTTAGAACAGGTCTCTCCATAGGTGACTAAAGAAGATGAGTGCATGTGCTCAGCATCAACTCCAGAAGTTGTCTTTTCAAAATAGACATTGGAGTGCAGCCATTATTGCAGCAGAAATACTGGGGGTCCGACTGTCAGTGCTCGGCCCATGCGCAATACACTGCATCAAATTGATCTGCATGGCTGTCATCCCGGAAGGAAGCCTCTTCTAAAGATGATGAAAAAGAAAACCCACAAACAGTTTACTAAAGACAAACAAACTAAGGACCTAGATTACTAGATCTATGTCATGTGGTCTGTTGAGACCAAGGTGAATTTTTTTGGTTCAGATGGTGTCAAGTGTGTGTGGTGGCAACCAGGTGAGGAGTACAAAAGCAAGTATGTCTTTTCTATGGTCAAGCATAGTGGTGGGAGTGTCAGGGTTTGGGGCTGCATAAGTGCTGCCGGCTGAGAGGAGCAACAAATTATTGAGGGAAAGATGAATGCCAACATGTACTGTGACATACTAAAGCGGAGCATGTTCCCCTTCCCTTGGAAACTGGACCACAATGCAGTATTTCAACATGATAACAACCCACAAAACACCTCCAAGATGACTACTACCTTGCTAAAGATACTAGGGGTGAAGGTGAGGAACTGGAAAGCATGTCTTCAGACCTAAGCATCTGTGGGGGGCATTAGCAAAAGGAAGGAGGACCGCAATTTCTCTAACATCCACCAACTCTGTGATGACGTCACAATGTCCAGGCTGATGTAGTTATTAGGGATGGGCGAGTCTACTCGCTAGGACTCGGGACTCGGCGATTCTGAAGGTACTCGCAGGACTCGTTACTCGGCGAATCTCCCAGCTTCGACTCGCACAGTGACGAGTCCAATGGAATTCAATGTCAATAAGCTTGACTCTTCACAGATACCCGCTGTCAGCAGCGAGTCTGAGCGAGTCTACGATTCCGAGTCCTACGAGTCTACGATTCCGAGTCCTGTATACTGTATTCGGGAGTCGGACTCTCGAATACAGAATCTGTTATGTTCCGAGTCAGCACAGCGTGCGTGTTAGGTCAGAAAACTTGTGAAGATAGCCAATCATAGTCAGTAATGGCATAGCAAAGTTGGTTGTGTCAGGACTATGATTGGCTGCTGTCCATCGTGATGCCTATGTCATCTATGACAGGCAAGGCAGTATATAAGGCTTGTCCCCGCCATTTTGGCCACATTCCTGAGACGATCTGACCTAGTATAGGGAGAGAGAGATATATGCTGGAGCAGATCAGGGATTGTCAGTGTAGGGAAGATTCCTTATATTAACCCAAAAAGCTCTTCTGAGAGCTAGGAGGAGGACGGAGTAGTGCTGTGTAGGCAGGCAGGCAGGGAGGGAAGGAAGGAGAAGCCTTAGAGTGCACACAGGACGGACCTCATAGCTTAGCTTACTCACTCAGCTTTGCTAACAGCTGCAGTCAGAGGCTTAGCTGAGGTGCTGTTTCCTTTTTGTTTTTGCACCAGATCGATTTTTGTTCCTAATAAGCCATAGAGCGTTATTTTTTCTGTGGCAGACCAGTGCGTTGCTGCTAGCACGTACACCACCTTAGGGAGTGTAGTGTGCGGCTTCACTGCCAAGTGTGAGAGCGCACACTTACCCCGCCAGCAAGTGACGCATTCAGCAACACCTAACCACATCTCGGTGGCTGTGCGCACTTCAAACCAATTTTTTTAGGGAGTGTAGTGTGCGGCTTCACTGCCAAGTGTGAGCGCGCACACTTACCCCGCCAGCAAGTGACGCATTCAGCAACACCTAACCACATCTCGGTGGCTGTGCGCACTTCAAACCAATTTTTTTAGGGAGTGTAGTGTGCGGCTTCACTGCCAAGTGTGAGCGCGCACACTTACCCCGCCAGCAAGTGACGCATTCAGCAACACCTAACCACATATCGGTGGCTGTGCGCACTTCAAACCAATTTTTTTAGGGAGTGTAGTGTGCGGCTTCACTGCCAAGTGTGAGAGCGCACACTTACCCCGCCAGCAAGTGACGCATTCAGCAACACCTAACCACATCTCGGTGGCTGTGCGCACTTCAAACCAATTTTTTTAGGGAGTGTAGTGTGCGGCTTCACTGCCAAGTGTGAGCGCGCACACTTACCCCGCCAGCAAGTGACGCATTCAGCAACACCTAACCACATCTCGGTGGCTTTGCGCACTTCAAACCAATTTTTTTAGGGAGTGTAGTGTGCGGCTTCACTGCCAAGTGTGAGCGCGCACACTTACCACGCCAGCAAGTGACGCATTCAGCAACACCTAACCACATCTCAGTGGCTGTGCGCACTTCAAACCAATTTTTTTAGGGAGTGTAGTGTGCGGCTTCACTGCCAAGTGTGAGAGCGCACACTTACCCCGCCAGCAAGTGACGCATTCAGCAACACCTAACCACATCTCGGTGGCTGTGCGCACTTGAAACCAATTTTTTTAGGGAGTGTAGTGTGCGGCTTCACTGCCAAGTGTGAGCGCGCACACTTACCCCGCCAGCAAGTGACGCATTCAGCAACACCTAACCACATCTCGGTGGCTGTGCGCACTTGAAACCAATTTTTTTAGGGAGTGTAGTGTGCGGCTTCACTGCCAAGTGTGAGCGCGCACACTTACCCCGCCAGCAAGTGACGCATTCAGCAACACCTAACCACATCTCGGTGGCTGTGCGCACTTCAAACCAATTTTTTTAGGGAGTGTAGTGTGCGGCTTCACTGCCAAGTGTGAGCGCGCACACTTACCCCGCCAGCAAGTGACGCATTCAGCAACACCTAACCACATCTCGGTGGCTGTGCGCACTTCAAACCAATTTTTTTAGGGAGTGTAGTGTGCGGCTTCACTGCCAAGTGTGAGCGCGCACACTTACCCCGTCAGCAAGTGACGCATTCAGCAACACCTAACCACATCTCGGTGGCTGTGCGCACTTCAAACCGATTTTTTTAGGGAGTGTAGTGTGCGGCTTCACTGCCAAGTGTGAGCGCGCACACTTACCCCGCCAGCAAGTGACGCATTCAGCAACACCTAACCACATCTCGGTGGCTGTGCGCACTTGAAACCAATTTTTTTAGGGAGTGTAGTGTGCGGCTTCACTGCCAAGTGTGAGCGCGCACACTTACCCCGCCAGCAAGTGACGCATTCAGCAACACCTAACCACATCTCGGTGGCTGTGCGCACTTGAAACCAATTTTTTTAGGGAGTGTAGTGTGCGGCTTCACTGCCAAGTGTGAGCGCGCACACTTACCCCACCAGCAAGTGACGCATTCAGCAACACCTAACCACATCTCGGTGGCTGTGCGCACTTGAAACCAATTTTTTTAGGGAGTGTAGTGTGCAGCTTCACTGCCAAGTGTGAGCGCGCACACTTACCCCGCCAGCAAGTGACGCATTCAGCAACACCTAACCACATCTCGGTGGCTGTGCGCACTTGAAACCAATTTTTTTAGGGAGTGTAGTGTGCGGCTTCACTGCCAAGTGTGAGCGCGCACACTTACCCCGCCAGCAAGTGACGCATTCAGCAACACCTAACCACATCTCAGTGGCTGTGCGCACTTCAAACCAATTTTTTTAGGGAGTGTAGTGTGCGGCTTCACTGCCAAGTGTGAGCGCGCACACTTACCCCGCCAGCAAGTGACGCATTCAGCAACACCTAACCACATCTCGGTGGCTGTGCGCACTTCAAACCAATTTTTTTAGGGAGTGTAGTGTGCGGCTTCACTGCCAAGTGTGAGCGCGCACACTTACCCCGCCAGCAAGTGACGCATACAGCAACACCTAACTCCAACTCGGTGACTGTGCATTCGTCAACAATGTCTCAAAAAAAAACAATTAACAAAAAGGATGTTGCAAAGGGACAGGGACGAGGTCGTGGCCGCAGCAGTCTTGCCCAAGAAGGCACTGGTACAAGTACACAGCCTAGGATTGATAGAACGTCCTTTTTTCTACCTAGAAATCCCAGTACTCAAAAAAAAGTGTGTTGAGGCCGGATGAGCATGACAAGATAACATCTTGGATGGCTCAGACGCCCTCGACCACTGGTTCTTGCAGTACGCAATCATCCGTGGCAAGACATTCTAGTGTCGCTACAGACAATGCGGCGCTATCCAATCCTCAAAGTCTTCATATTGCCTCAACCCATCGGCAGCCAGAGGAAAATTTGGATATGGACCTTGGTCACTCGGATGACTTATTCGGTTCTTATCAAGGGGTTTCTTTGTCACTGCCTGACGAGATACTTGAAGTAGACAAAATGTCTACTCATGGCCAAAGTTTGGAAGTACCGCGTCCTGAAGAAAGACACTTTCACGAAATGCAAACAGTATCTCAGGAGGTGGATGATGATGAGGATGATGAGACACACATCTCATCTGGCCAGCCTGCTCAGTCAGTTTATCCAGAATCCTTTGAACTGGAAGGGGTGGATGATGACACCACAGATCCTACCTGGATTGCTGAATTGCATAGCCAAGAGAGCAGCCAGGAGGACGAAAGTGGCTATGTACCACTGGCAAAATCACAAAGGCGTACTGTCTCCAGAACACAAACTGTGAGAACAGTTGCCCAAATAGCGTCAACTGTGGCACAAACTGTGCCAACTGTTGCACAACACAAACTGCAAACACAGTTGCCCAAAATGTGTCCACAGTTGGTGTTGAACAGAGTCATCCGCCTCTTCCTCCAATTAAAAATAAAGGACGAACAGCCAGTGTGTGGCAATTTTTTAAGGATAGCCCAACAGTACCAAATATGGTTATCTGTAAGATGTGCCAGGCAAGGCTTAGCAGAGGCACGGTAAAAGGAAACCAGAGAACCAGCAGTATGCGCAAGCATATGTCTCTTAAGCACCCAATTCAGTGGGCACCCTATCAGGGTTCAAAATCAGTGCCTTCTGATCCAAACACTTCCAGGCCACCTCAGATCCATCCTTCACCAGCAAGTGTTCAGGCTTCAGCTCCTGCTCAAGCGTACTCCTCCCAAGGTGCTTTACAAGACAAACATGACAGTAGTCAATCCTCTTGTCAGTCAGGTCCAAACGTGCAGTTGTCTGTGCCACAGCTGTATGAAAGACAGCGGAAGTTCCAACCGACACACCCATATTCCCAAAAAGTGACTGCGAAAATAGCCAAGATGTTAGCTGTGGAAATGCTGCCGTTTAGGCTTGTGGGTACAGAGTCTTTTCGGGAGTTGATGGCTGAGGCAGCACCACGATACTCTGTACCCAGCCGCTACTTTTTCTCACGTAGTGCCGTTCCCGCCTTACACCAGCACGTGGTTAACAACTTAAAACGTGCTTTAACAAATGCTGTCACCGCAAAAGTCCACCTAACAATGGACACGTGGACAAGTAGTTGTGGACAGGGCAGATACATTTCACTAACAGCTCACTGGATCAACCTGGTGGAGAGTGTCCCAACTTCTAAAACTGTACCATCTGACATACTACCAACTCCATGAATAGCGGGCCCAACATCATCCGGGTGTCTGCCTCCTCATATATGTCCAGTGCCCAATCGGCTTCTGCCACTTCCTTGTCCACTGCTGAGCCTCACGCACCATCACGTCCGAGTTGGGAGCTTTGCAGTACTGCTTCTGCAAGGCGACAACAGGCTCTTCTGAAGCTTATCTGCCTAGGTGACACACGTCACACTGCAACAGAGTTGTGGAAAGGTCTCAAGCAACAGACCGATGAGTGGCTGGCCCCACTGGAACTACAACCAGGTCTAGTTGTGAGCGATAATGGTGCAAACCTTGTGGCGGCAATAAAGCACGGTAAACTTGTACATGTGCCTTGCATGGCTCACGTCCTGAACCTGGTAGTTCAGAAATTCCTCAAAATATACCCAGAGTTATCTGAGCTACTGGATAAGGTGAGGCGAATTTGCACCCACTTTAGACATTCGTCCACAGCAGCTGCAAGTCTTTCTGCCCTTCAAATCCAATTTAACTTGCCGAAACACAGGCTAATTTGCGACATGCCTACGCGATGGAACTCCACCTTCCATATGCTGGCAAGGTTTAATGAGCAGCAGAAGGCAATAGCGGAATTTCAGCTGCAACATGCCCGTCAACCTGGAAGTCATACCACACACATCAGTACTTTCGAGTGGGTCTGGATCGCTGACCTTTGCGAGTTGCTGGATAACTTCGAATACTGTACCAAACTTGTCAGTGGGGATCAGTCGATTATAAGTCTCACCATCCCCATGCTCTGCCTGCTCCAAGAATCCCTAATGAATCTCAAAACAGATGCTTTGAGAGCACAGCGGATGGCTATGGAGCCAGAATTGAACATCGCTGATCCTAGCCACCCAAGCCAATATCAGCAGGCTACATTGGTTCAGGAAGATGGTGATGAGGGTGATGATGAAGAAGATTTATTTTTCTCTGGTACTGATGTGAACCCTGATGGGACTCCCAACCCTACGTTTATGTCGGTACAGCATGGGTGGGCTGAAGAGGAGGAGGCGGACACCGATTTAGAGGCCACGACGCGTAGTGATCTTCATTCTGTTGTAACCGAGGAGATGAGTCTTTGCAGCTTAGCACACATGGCTGAAGTAATGTGTCAATGTGTCTCCAAAGATCCACGCGTCATACACATCTATGACAGCGACCTCTACTGGTTGTCAACGTTTTTGGACCCAAGGTACAAAGACAAATTTCAGTCGCTGCTGTCGCACTCATCCAGGGGCTTAACGATGGATCATGTAAAGAGGGTTCTTCTTGATATTTTGCTGGCAATATCACCGTCTGAATCCGCTATACATCGAAGAACCAGCTCTTTCCAACAGCAGCCTTTGGTTGGGACACAAACGCCATCAATGACAAGAAGAGGTGGGGGTAAGATGTCCGCCAACTGGGCCATGTTCAACAGACCTTCCAATCAAGAACGGAATTTGCCTACGGTGACCTTGAGTAGGAGACAACAATTGTCCAACATGGTGCAGCAGTATCTCAGTGACAGTACCAGCTTCCTAACCGACCCTTCTGTACCCTTTAATTACTGGGTTTCCAAGCTGCACACTTGGACTGAGCTGTCATTGTATGCCTTGGAGGTGCTGGCATGCCCAGCTGCTAGTGTGACATCAGAGCGTGTTTTCAGTGCCGCTGGGGGTATAGTCACTGATAGAAGGTCCCGCCTCACCACAGAAAATGCCGACAGGCTCACTCTAATTAAATTCAACAAGGATTGGATATCATCACAGTTCCTAAGCCCTCCTGACGACAGTACACAATCCTAGATTAACCTAATCATAATTTATATGATTGGGATATTGCGCTGTTAACAATATGCCCATTTTGGACAGGAATTAATGACGTCCCTTAGCTCTGTTGATTTCATTAGGCACCCAGTCCAAGCAATAATATGCTATGGGCCAAGCGCCCTGCTTTATGTAAAAAAATACTTTATTAAGCCCTTTGGGCTAATTTTTTGAGGCACCAAGCCTAGGCCTGCATAGTTGGCCTTGCTTGTTCTATGCTCCTAGTCCAAGGAATAATATGCTATGGGCCAAGCGCCCTGCTTTATTTAAAAATAGACTTTATTAAGCCCTTTGGGCTAATTTTTTGAGCCACCCAGGCTAACAAGCTTATCAGGGTTTTGTAGACACCCTGGCTAACAAGCTTTTCATGGCCCTTAGGCCTGCATTAATACCAAAAATGGGAAACAGCCCCTTGGGCTAATTTTTGAGCCACGCAGGCTAACAAGCTTATCATGGTTTGGGAGACACCCTGGCTAACAAGCTTTTTATGGCCCTTAGGCCTACATTTATACAAAAAATGGCAAACAGCCCCTTGGGCTAATTTTTTGAGCCACACAGGCTAACAAGCTTATCATGGTTTGGGAGACACCCTGGCTAACAAGCTTTTTATGGCCCTTAGGCCTACATTTATACAAAAAATGGCAAACAGCCCCTTGGGCTAATTTTTTGAGCCACACAGGCTAACAAGCTTATCATGGTTTGGGAGACACCCTGGCTAACAAGCTTTTTATGGCCCTTAGGCCTACATTTATACAAAAAATGGCAAACAGCCCCTTGGGCTAATTTTTTGAGCCACACAGGCTAACAAGCTTATCATGGTTTGGGAGACACCCTGGCTAACAAGCTTTTCATGGCCCTTAGGCCTACATTTATACCAAAAATGGCAAACAGCCCCTTGGGCTAATTTTTCGAGGCACCAATCCTATGCCTGCATCGTGGGCGTTGCTTGGACTATCATCCTGCTGGAGCCTGGTGAAGGGTCCCACTGTACGCTCCATACAAAACGCGTAGACGCGATGTGTAGCATGTAGACGTCCCAGCCTCTCACATGTGTGTTCATAGTCTTGTTGCCATAGCGAGGCATAAAGTAACCCCCCAAACACAGGCACTGTTTGTCAGCAACAGTTGTATGTGGAGTCATGATTTGACACTTAGTAACCAAGGTGACTTCATGCGCCATGCGGGCCGTAAAGTACTTGCTAATGATGCTCTCTCCCCTGTCCCCCACGCCAAATGTCTCGGGGTAATCCTTGACTCCTCCCTCTCCTTCAAGCCCCACCTGTAGTCCCTAACCAAGTCCCTGTGACTCCAACTCAAAAATATTTAACCAATTCGGTCGTTCCTCAATCCTGACACTGCTGAAACACTCATAAATGCCCTCATCATCTCCCGCCTTGACTACTGCAACCTCCTTCGCATAGGTCTCCCTGCCAACTCTATTGCACCTCTCCAATCTATACTAAACTCTGCTGCCCGACTAATCCATCTGTCCTCACGCTACTCCCCTGCCTACCCCCTCTGCCAAGCCCTTCACTGGCCCCTCCGCCCCACAGAGAGCTCACTTTAAAACACTGACCATTACATTCAAAGCCTTACACAACCGATCCCCACCATACATCTCCGACATGATCTCCCGATACCATCCCTCACGCAACCTGCGTTCATCCCAAGAACTTGTCCTACAGTCCACCCTCATCTCCTCTTCCCACAACCGCATACAGGATTTCTCCCGGTTCATCCGCCATGCTCTGGAACTCCCTGCCCCACCTCATCAGTCAGTCGCCTACCCTGTGAACCTTCAAGAGACACCTAAAGACTCACCTCTTCCGACAGGCCTACAACCTGCCATGAGACCCCGCTACACGCCCCACGACCGACACCTTCCCCACCCTATTGTATCCCCACCCACCGCTCGTAGAATGTGAGCCCACGCGTACAGGGTCCTCTACTCTTGTACCTGTATGACCTTATTGTCTATGTTTATTGTACTTGTCCTTGTCTACCTTTTCCTCATGTAAAGCGCCATGGAACCTATCGGCGCTATATAAATAAATAATAATTATAATAATTATGATGACTTGAAGCCCACCCACAAAAAAACTACACATTCATTCCTTGAAAAAAGACAGACACAAAGCTGTTTTTTAAAACTGTGTTTCAAAAAAAAAATGGCAGAACTGGTTGGACATTCCCAAAAATACAACCTCTTAAAATTAAAGTAGTAACCAACAAATGGAGCCCTACAGGTCCTGGTAGGTGGGCTGTGCGTCTTCTAAAAGGTCAAGGACCCCACGTATGGCCTGGCCGAACCCTTCAGGGTGGATCCTCTGCACAGGTGTAGGGAATGGTGGTAGGTCCCTGTTAGCTGGCCACTGGGAGTGAGGCAAAGGCGGTATAGCCCTGTGGGGTGGCACATGGCTGTCCCGTGTTGTGGCCCTGCCCAGCCTGTTAGAGGCCGATATTTTCCACCCATCCAAATATTGGAAAACATCACCTGGGTCGTTAGTGGGCTGACAGGCTTCAAGCACTATCTGTAATGCTGACCTTGCCCGCAGTAGCCTGTCAAATGGAATATTATCCATGAATGGTATAATACTGCGGGCAAAGTCAGCATTACTCTGTTGAACACTTAAATGAGGTGACCCCGGGATCGGACCATAAGCTGGGCCTGCCGCTGGTGGTGGCGGTGGTGCTGGCCCTGCCGCTGGTGGCGGCGGGTGTGCTGGCCTGCCGCTGGTCGCGGTGGTGGGGTGTGGCGGCGACGGCGGTGGTGTGTTTATGGCCCTGCCGCTGGGTGGCGGTGGTGGTGGTGCTGGCCCGGCCGCTGGTGGCGGCGGTGGTGGTGCTGGCCCTGGCGCTGCTGGCGGCGGTGGTGGTGGTGGTGGTGGCTGGCGGCGACGGCGGTGGTGTGGTGGCGGCGGCCGTGGTGGTGGTGGTGGTTTCTCCACGCCGCCTTCTGTTTGGCGGTGGAGGGTTAACAGCACGCCGCCCTCTGTAATAAGCTTCTCTGTGGGTAAAGTAAAAAAAAATTTGGTGAATGCATTGCATTTGGAAACAAAAACATAGGTCAAACATTAAGTTGTACGCTTTTTAGACTCTGTGTATCTGTGTATTCTTAATCAGATATTTGTTATTATTATGAAATAATAACCAACTGTACATAACATAAAGGAATACGTGACTTTCTTTGCTAATTCCATACTAATACATAATTTTTCCCCCCCTGATTACCACCCCCCCCCCATCCCATCTAATCTAGACGATCAATAACACCAATGGTTCACATGAAAAAAAAAAGTCCCCCTGACTTCACTTTTAACTTGACATACTTAATTAACAAAACTTTTAGCTTATATCATCTATATAAAGCAGGGAAGGGGTTGAAATGTATACAATATATATATATAATCTATTTATATAATCGGGAGTTTGAAATTCCGGCACTGTAGCCGAATCCCAAACTCCTTAGCGTTACTGCGAGCGGAGACGCGTATGCGCCTTCGCGAGCCGCAGACGCTTAACTCACACAGCCGCTATAGCGTTTTCTCGAGCGGCCTCGCGCCCTCCGCTCACAGCAAGACCTGCGCCCCTCACAGCGCCCCATCCGCCCCGCATGCTGGCATTTGTACTTCCCCCGTCTGTGCACCCACAGGTCTTAGCAGATCACTGATGCTGACAGCGGGGGGGACAACACAGACAATCAAATCAGGAGGAGGTCAGTGTCAGGAGGAGATGACAGCCGCCCGCCGGGGCCTGTGACACTGCAGAGGTCACAGCGGGGCTGTGTGTGCGGACAACGGGGAGGCTGGGGGCTACGGACGTACCGGACACGTCCTCTGCTCCTGGAGATGTGCCGCGGGTCCGCGCTCGCAGCGTATCTGACGCAGGAGCCGCGCTCACCCCGCCCACACCACGCCCTCTGCCAAACAACCCACACCTCTCACTAACCTCCTGCAGCTAACCACACCCCATGTTTACCTTTGCCATGATGTCATTCAGCTGCGGCCGCTATCTTTAATAAGGTCAGTAATGATGGCAGTAATCGGATCTCTGCTCCCTCTAGCACGCCCCAACACTGTAGCACCATCTATAAACCCTATTCTCATCACCTATATACTCTGCTACCCACTGAGCCGCCTGTATACTCTGCTACCCACAGAGCCGTCTTTATACTCTGCTACCTCAGACCCGCCTGTATACTCTGCTACCCACAGAGCCGCCTGTATACTCTGCTACCTCAGACCCGCCTGTATACTCTGCTACCCACAGACCCGCCTGTATACTCTGCTACCCACAGAGCCGCCTGTATACTCTGCTCCTCAACCGCCTGTATATCTGTACACAGACCCGTCCTTTATACTCTGCTACTCCACAGAGCCGTCTTTATACTCTGCTACCTCAGACCCGCCTGTATACTCTGCTACCACAGACCGCCTGTATACTCTGCTACCCAGCCGCCTGTATACTCTGCTACCTCAGACCCGCCTGTATACTCTGCTACCCACAGAGCTTACTCTGCTACCACAGACCGCCTGTATACTCTGCTACCCACAGAGCCGCCTGTATACTCTGCTACCTCAGACCCGCCTGTATACTCTGCTACCCACAGAGCCACGTGTATACTCTGCTACCCACAGAGCCGAATTGGAACCTAATGTATATATTAATAAATAATACTAAATGTACACAACAGTGCTGCAGACACATACCTTGGCATACGGGCCACCGGGTGAAGGAAGGACAGCCGGTCGCAAAAATGGTATTGGTTCAGCAATGGAGCGGCTCCCGGTTCTCTCTCTGAGTACTGCTGGTACTGCTTCCTATGCTGGTCCCGGCAGCTCCTCCACCGTTTTTTAAGATGGTCAACTGTGAAATGATTTCAAACCGGGTTTAGAGATGTGTAATATTTGAAACAACAAAAGTATGTGTACAAATCAACAATAACATTTTATTCATTTTGTGTGTGTAATGTGTATACAAGGCACAGTGACACGACAGTGTGGAACATCATCAACAGCATTACGGACATTGAGCTCACGTGGCCACAATCACAAATGAGGCAGGACACATGTCAACGCATAGAGAATGTAATAGTGCGGGCACCAGACTCTGGTCATTAGTGGTATTTATATACACCCAACCCCTTGGCCGAAAGAGCCAGGAGGATCAGACCTTAAACTAAGTGTACTGTTGTGACCCCATCCAAATATAGGCAACTATGCGGTGGAGCATGATAACACATTCAGGGTCCTGTATACCCTGCTATGGGGGCCCTGTATTCCCACTGCTGGGGGCCCTGTAAACCCACTGGGCCACTGTCTACCCACTGCTGGGGGCCCTGTATACCCACTGCTGGGGGGGCCTGTACACACACTGAGGGCCCTGTATACAGGGACTGACTGGCACCCTACAGTTTGGGTTGCAACCCTCCCTCACCGGCCCGACACAGGTGAGGACGGGGGGTGGGGGGGGGTGATGACTGGCGGCCACCTCACAGTCACCGCAGCTCCCGCATTCTCCTATGGCTCGCTCCCAGCCGCAGCCTCGCGCTCCTCACAGCCGCTCGCTAACAGTCGCAGCCGCACGCCACTCACAGACGCTCACTCCCGGACGCAGCCGCGCGCTGATGACGTCATCGCGCGGCCAGGAGCTTCCGTTTCCACCTGCTGCTTCAGGGGCATGCGGATTATTCATGCTCCTGCAGCCGCATGACCCGTGGCACCTGGGCCAGTCCGCCCCTGCCTGTATACCACAATATGGGGGCATGTATACCCATCTGGGGGCCTGTATACTCTGCAGGGGGAGGTGTATACTCTGCTGGGGGGCTGTCTACCAGTGATAGCCGCTGTATACCAGGATGGCGGTCAATATGTTTTCACAGTTTTTGGGGGCAAAAATAGGGGGGTCGGCTTATACACGGGTCGGCTTATACACGAGTATATATACAGTAAATGCAATATATAACGTGTGAACTCATTTAACTTACTTAGATTGCTCTGTTCCTCATGGTCACTCCGATGGAACGCAGGGAACATCTCTTGGGCGATCTCTCTCCAGGCTGTATTAATTTGGGTCGTATCCCCATAGTCAGGATCTGTAGGGAGCCATAGAAATGGACGAGCCTCCACAAGTGCAATAAGACGCAGTGTGTTCACCGTGCCACGGCCTGCTGCCATGATTGCAATGATGAATGGATTGCTCTGTGTGTGCGCCTGTCAGCGCGACTCGTTTCCTGTTTCCTTAAAGCATGGTGTGTGCTGGAGAATCACTTCCCTCGCATCATCGGCTCCAAGCCTCAAAATAAGAGAAAAACCAGCGAGTTTGGACTCGCACACTTTCAGAGACACATCAGCGAGTTGTAAATGTCATTATTCGCTATTACTCGGTTCCCTATTCATTAACATTGGACTCGCTGGACTCGCAACGAGTCCAGAGTCCTTGACTCGGACTCGTTGGGGTCTTGCGATTCCGAGTCTTTTAGGACTCGCCCATCTCTAGTAGTTATTTTGAAAATCCATGTCAGGGATATAGTATATTCTTCTGCAGTCAGCTAGTCCCTAAATCTGGAAGATCCTGCTACTAAACCTGTGTGGCAAATTAGCCTCTTCTGGCAAAATAACTTTCCTTGTATCATTTGTAGTATCATGGCAGCAAAGTAATGAGCTATTTAACATGAATTTTCAGATGCTGCTTATTTTAAACCCTTAATGATCTTGTCTTTTCCCTTTTTTGCACCTTTGTTTTTATCTTTCATTCTTCTAAGGCTGCTTTCTCACTGCAGTTTTTTCCCTAATCAGGTTCGATCAGTTTGGTGTGCCAAAACCAGGAGTGTCTCCAAAACTCAGAACAGGTGTCAATCTTTCAATTATAGTTTTTCTCTGCAAGTTCCTCTCCTGGTTCCTCTCCTGGTTCCTCTCTTAGGCTGGTTTCATACTGCAGTTTTTTCCCTGATCAGGTTCCATGCGGTTTGTGTGCTAAAACCAGGAGTGTCTCCAAAACTCAGAACAGGTGTCAGTTTTTATCTGCAAGTTCCACTCCTGGCTTTGGCACACAAACCAGATGGAACCTGATCAGGAAAAAAACTGCAGTGTGAAACCAGCCTAAGGCTGCATACAGACGATCAGTATATGCAGTGTTTTGGACGCAGCATCTTGCATTAATACAGTATAAGCATAGTGGATAGGATTTCAAGAAATCCTATCCTCACTATGCTTAACCCGACCACAGTAATCTGACAGCTGCAGTGCGGGTTGCTGGCATTCCGCTCCTCCGCAGAATGTTCATTTCATGCTGCGGAGTCGGAAGCAGCTCACATCGGGTGACTGCAGGGAGAAGCTGCCCTGCACCCGCCGCACATGGTGAGTACTCCCTGCGGACACCCGCGGCTTCACTCAGGTCCGGAGGAGCTGCGGCCAACACACAGCTCCTCCGGGCGTGAGCACACAGCCTAAGAGTTATACGTTTTTTTCCATCAATATAGCCATATGAGGCCTTATTTTTTGTGGGATGATTTGTACTTTTAAATTACACTATTCATTTTGCCATGTAATGTGCTGGAAAAAAGGAAAACAATTCAAGTGTGGAGAATTTGCAAAAAAAAAAAATGCAATTCCACAATTGTTTTTTAGTTACCGTATTCACCATATGGTAAAACTGACCTGAAAGTATGATTTCCCAGGTCAGTACAAGTTTGTAAATATCAAACATGTATATGTTCTTTTTTTATTTAATTGGTGAAAAAAAATCAGAATTTGGTCAAATAAATAAATAACTCATTTCTCAATATATTCTGAGAACCATTATGTTCTTTAAAGGGAACCTGTCATTCCCTTTGGGCATTTTAAACTGTGCCCACCAGCTTACACATAATGTAAATGGGATTCTTGTAACCCCTCTATGTGCACAGACATGCCCCTCATGCCTGAGAAAATAACTTTTATTCTGTCCAGTGCTGTCCTCCTATTGAGTACGGGAGGCTGCTATTTGGTCCAGGTGGATTATGTCCTCGCCGCCCCCATGGCTGCAAAACCCGCACTGCATTTTTTAAAATTGCTGCCCCCATCTGTGACCGGCGCTTGAGTGACAGCCGCACTCATGCCTGTGCAGTGGAGAGGGTATCCACCCTCCATTGAAGATAGTTCCGATGTGTTGCGAGACTTCACAAATCTTGCGAGACGTTGGTACTACATTCAATGGAGCGCGGACATCCGCTCCACTGCGGCTGTAACTCAAGCGTTGGTCACTGATGGGGGTGGCAATTTTAAAAAATGCAGAGCAAGTTTTGCAGCCAGGGGGGCGGCGAGGACATAATCCACCTGGACAAAACTGCAGCCTCCTGAACGCAATAGGAGGCCAGCGCTGGAAAGAATAAAAGTTATTTTCTCAGGTATGAGGGGCACATCTGGGCACATAGAGGTGTCACTAGAACCCCCTATACATAATGTGTAAGCTGGTGGGCACAGTTTGAAATGTCAAAAGGGGGTGACAGGTTCCCTTAATTGTTTTCAGGATTTTGGGCTTGATTGTTTTTTTGTGCTCTGATCTCATGTCAGCCGCCGCTGATCAGATCAGCCAATATATGCAGCTTGTGAGCCCGCATGAAAGGCTTGAAGGCGATCTTGGACATATCAGTACGTCCAAGGTCGTGAAGGTGTTAAAGGGACACTGTCAGGTTATTTTTCAGTATGATACTAATATTACTCTTGAATAGTGCCTGGGCCGACCTTTTACACACATGTAAAATCATTATTGTACCTTTTTAATTTCCATATTATCAGTATTGTCAGACCCTGCAGTGAGCTCCTGGATTAGTCCTCTCCATTATAACAGGAATAGTCCTGTACTGTATAAACTGTCATGTAATTATGTACTCCCTCTCAGTAGCTCCTGTTCTGATGAAGACAAGGAGGGAGAGAGCTATTGCCGATATGACTTATCTACACTCCATCTGTTTCTGTAAGCAGGCATCCTGCTGTGATAGTTTCTGTGCTGTATTTCACCTCTTTCTTGGCAGCAGATACAGAGAGGAGAATATAGCCTCCCCAGTAGTCTCCTGTGCAATGATGTGGTGTGAATATGACATGCATATTCATGCTTATGGGGAATGGACAGCAGAGAACTAAGTGAATCATTCACTGTGAGTAACAGATGGAATGAATTTCTTTATTTGAAGTTTACAGAAGATAGGAGGAAAATAAAAATAAAAGAATACATGAATAGAGAGAGTTTAGAGTGAGGAATTAGATAATGATATCAGTTACATATGGATTTTTGACCTGACAGTTTTCCTTTAAGGGAACCTGATAGGTCCCCTGAGTGTTGGAAACTGCAGTTTGCTTATGCATTTGCTAACAGCTTTATAATAAAGCTTTTGATTTTACAATCTAATGTTTTATGTTTAAAAAAAAGCTCTTTTCCGCTGCAACTTTTCATACATATACAGTATAGTCCAGGAACATTCAGGGGGTGTTGAATCCTGATAACAGTAGGGACATTGCTCGCAATGTCAAGTTGTCCTGCCATGGAGTACAACGTATAGAAGATTACATCTATCATACAGTCTTCTTCACGACAGGGCATTGTGCTAATATGTGTTATTAACGGGCATACCATAAATTGGATTGTATAAAGCAGTGTTTCCAAAACTGCTGTAATTTGATTAGTGTTGAAAAGTTGATTAAATTACTATTAAGGCATCTGAAATTGCCACAGTTGCTCTCAACTTTGAAATTCTAAGGAAATTCTGAAAAGTTGATCTTTTGGGGGTTGTGCGGACCAGAGTTTGGGAAACACTACTATAAAGGATGTCAATGATGCCCGCACTTCATGGCAGAAATGTCACCACATTGTGCAGATGTGTCAGTTTTCCTGTGATGCTGTTATGAAGCAGAACACATGGAAGGCTTCAATCATACTGCTCTTGCTTTTACAAAACACATAAAAGAAAACAAACCATTGTAACTTCCATAATGATACCGTTAGCACGCCATCCATATGTATATATATATATATATATATATATATATATATATATATAAATATAAATACAATAATCCTTTTAAGTAGCAAGCCTTTTGGGTGCAGCTGCAGCTCGGCTTACTTCACAGCCTTTATACATACAATTCAATGAAAGTTCCACTGCAGCACTCCTTTGAAAAACGATTTTCCTTTATTCCTGGCTTTGGTTAAAGATCAGGCAGGAGATGGCCACGTATCGGGCACACACGCCCTTTGTCAAGGCTTTCATTGAATTGTATATATATATATAATATATATATATATATATATATATATATATATATATATACCACTGCATAGTTTTCTAAAAATCTCCAACTCTACAAGTCTGACAGCCAGAGTAATTTGAATAAAAAAATAACTTTTAATCATGCCAAAGGAGTTGAAAAGAAACGTTTTGAGTGAGGAAAAGAAGCTTCAAACCTTAAAATTTCGAAGACGGCAGTCCATAACAACATGGTCAAGCAGCAGACAAAGCTAAATATCAGAAGAGACATCAAGTCACCTACAAAAGGAATGGCAAATGGCAGCTGGGGTGAAGTGCACTGCAAGAACAGTTTGTAACAGACTCCAAGAGGCAGGGATCAAGTCATGTAAAGCTAAAAAAAATGCCTTTTATCTATGAAAAGCAAAGGAGAGCCAGGCTGAAGTTTGCCAAAGACCATAAGGATTGGACCATAGAGGACTGGAGTAAGCAAATCTTGCCTGATGAGTCTAATTTTTAGCTTTGCCCAACACCTGGTTGTCTAATGGTTAGACAAAGACCTGGAGAGGCATACAAGCCACAGTGTCTTGCACCCACTGTACCCACTGAAAATTGGTGGAGGATCAGTGTTGATCTGGGGATGCTTCAGCAAGGCTGAAATTGGACAGGTTAATCTTTGCGAAGGACAAGCTGCATACAAGGTTATCCTTGAAAAAGACTTGTTTCCTTCTACTAAGGCAATTTTCCCCAACTCTGAGGACTGTTTTTCCCAGCAGGACAATGCCCCATGCCACACAGCTAGATCAATCAATGTATGTATGAAGGAACATCACATCAAAATCATGCCATGGCCAGCCCAATCTCCAAACCTGAACCCCGTCGAAAACCTCTGGAATGTAATCAAGAGGATGACGGATAGTCACAAACATCAAAGAAGAAATGCTTACATTTTTGCGCCAGGAGTGGCATAAGGTCACCCAAAAGCAGTGTGAAAGACTGGTGGAAAGCATGCCAAGATGCATGAAGGCTGTAATTAAGAATCATGGTTATTCCACCAAATATTCATTTCTGAGTCCTTCCTGAGTTAAAACATTAGTACTGTTGCTTCTGAATGAATATGAACTTGTGTTCTTTGCATTATTTGATGTCTGAAAGCAGTTTCTTTTTCATTATTTTGACGATTTCTCATTTACCGCAAATAAATACATTTTTAGCTTTGAATTTTTGCCAGAGCTGTATATATATATCTAATAAATAAAGCTGAATGTGTGCATATGTGTGTATATGTATGTCCGGGATTGGCATGTACACCGTCGCAACTACAGCCACAAAATTTTGCACAGTCACACGTCTGGACCCCGAGAGCATCATAGGCTATGTTGTGAGGTGAAATTTTAACCCTGTGCTTTCCACTTCACCAAACAATTTTGCCACTATCTACATAATGGGGAAAAAGTGACAGTTACCAGTTGACAGTTGTGAATGAGAGGGGCTTAATGACAGCACCAAAGACTAACAGCATATACCAGCATATAGTCACTAAGGAGGGGCCCCAACATGGGATATTCACCACGCACAGGGACATGCATATACACCACACGCACACAAAGAGTAACAGCAAGTGTATAGTCGCTAATGTGCAGGCCCAACATTGGATACGCACCCGAACACACACACACCACAAAGAGACACACACAACACAGAGACACACACACCACACAGACACCCCCCCATGGACACACACAAATACCACCCTATAGGGACACATGCACTCACCCCATAGGGACACACACACCACAAAGAAACACACAACACAGAGACACACACACCACACAGACCCCCCCCCACAGGGACACACAACACATACACACCCTATAGGGACACATGCACTCACCCCACAGGGACACACACACACCCCAGGGACACACGCACCACACAAACACAGATGTGCACAAATCGCCTCACACAACTCTCCTCATACGTGTGCTATTTTAATTTCCAAAAATAAACATCTGATTAAAAACAGCCATGTGCCATATAGGGAATTAAGGCAGATGTCAGTCACATGAGCTGTCCATTATGTGTATGTGTGAGGTAACATATACTGCCCGGCAGGGGGGAGGGTTTACTGTTGGCTGGAGATGTATCAGGCTGCCTATAGCAACCAATCACAGCTCAGCTTCTACTTTCCTACAGGTCATTAATATGACATATTCAAATTCTATTTTGGTATAGCTAACATCAGTTATTTATTAACCCGGGCGTAGCCGGGTAGTACAGCTAGAATATATATATATATATATATATATATATATATATAGATATATAGACAATATATATATATATATATACAGTATATATACAGTATATATATGCATATATAACTTACCACGCATTTCGTGCCGCCAATGCAACAAACCCGCAACACATGTACGTGAAGTCTGCTCATCCCCACAACCCGCATCTCGGTCCCCCGAAAACCATCGCCGCAGCACGACGCCAGTCAGCTGCCCAATGCAAATACCATAGAATAAGACCGTACAGGATCTGTATATATATATATGAAAAATATATGTGGAACAGCACAAAAAAGAAAATAATTCTGGTGCAGGCCCTCCTACCATAAATACTTAGGTGTAGATATTAAGAAAAAGTGAACAGCAGCACATCCTTTAAAAGTGAAAAACATGAACTTATTCCCAGGACCGCAACGTTTCGGCTTGTCAAAGCCTTTTTCAAGCAGTACAGTCTGAGCTATCATGTGCACAGGTATATAAAGCCCACCACAGGGCAATTCAATAAGATCAATGGTTACATAATTAGTGTAAAAAGTGACATTAATACAGTGAAACACATGTTTAAAATTACATACAAACATAACAGTGATACAGGTAAAACCATCCATACATCTAATATATAAAGCTGAATGTGTGTGTGTATGTATGTGTGTATGTATGTCCGGGATTGGCATCTACACCGTCGCAACTACAGCCACAAAATTTTGCACAGTCACACATCTGGACCCCGGGAGCATCATAGGCTATGTTGTGAGGCGAAATTTTAACCCTGCGCGTTCCAATTCACCAAACAATTTTGCCCCTCTCTACATAATGGGGAAAAAGTGAATGGAAAAGTGTTGGAGGAAAATCGACAGCTGTCAGCTATAGCCATAAATGTTTGCACAGTCACACGTCTGGACCACGGGAGCGTCATAGCCTTTGTTGTGAGGCGAAATTTTAACCCCGTGCATTCCAATTCACCAAACAATTTTCCCCCTATCTACATAATGGGGAAAAAGTGACGGTTACCAGTTGACAGTTGTGAATGAGAGGGGCTTAATGATAGCGCCAAAGACTAACAGCACATACCAGCGTATAGTCATTAAGGTGGGGCCCAAACATGAGATATTCACCACGCACGGGAACATGTATACACACCACACGCACACAAAGAGTAAAAGCAAGTGTATAGTCGCTAAGGTGCAGCCCCAACATTGGATACTCACCACGCACCCGAACAAACACACACACACCACAAGGAGACACACACAACACAGACACCCCCACAGGGACACACACACCCTATAGCGACACATGCACTCACCCCACAGGGACACACACACACCACAGAGAGACACACACCACACAGACCCCCCCCACAGGGACACACACACATACACACTCTATAGGGACACATGCACTCACCCCACAGGGACACACGCACACCAAAAGAGACACACACACACCACACAGACCCCCCCAGTGACACACACACATACACACCCTATAGGGACACATGAACTCACCCCACAGGGAAACACACACACACACCACAAAGAGACATACACAACACAGAGACATACCCCACACAAACACCCACCCCCCACAGGGACACGCACACATACTCACCCTATAGGGACACATGCACTCACCCCACAGGGACACACACACCACAAAGAGACACACACAACAGAGACACACACCACACAGACCCCTCCCCCCCCCACAGGGACACACACACACATACACACCCTATAGGGACACATGCACTCACCCCACCGGGACACACACACCACAAAGAGACACACACAACAGAGACACACACCACACAGAACACCCCCACATAAACATCTGATTAAAAACAGCCAATGTGCAACACATGTGCCATATAGGGAATTAAGGCAGATGTCAGTCATATGAGGGGAATATACCTCAGTAAGAGACATCCCACATGCTCATATTCGCTGTATACTGACATTCCTCACCCTCTGCAATCACCCTTAGTAACAGGAACACTTTCGTCAAGATATATTATGCTTTTTTATTGAGAAATAATAACTTTAATGCCCAAAATGAGTCAACTTCAAAATCAAATATTACACTGAAACTGATCAAAAAGGAACACCAGATGAAAAACATGTTTAATTGACCTGGATCCGACGAGTCTGTGAAAACAATAATAATAAATTAATTAATAAAATATCACTAAGATATTATTTCCAATCATGACAACAATATATTGGAATCATTTTTTATTTTTTTTTATTTTATTTTAAAGAAAGACTGGTTACACCTGTTCATTAGAGAAAAGTACTCAAAGTTTAGAAAGTAATACATTCCTACAACTTAATCTGATATTATACAATTTGTGTCACTTTATAGTCCACATTAAGACCCTTAAGGCCCCGTCACACCAGTCTACATCGCCTAATGTAAAGGGGCGATGTCGGCGCCGCCGAGAAGTCGCCTGGTTTCATATCAGTGATGTGAAACCAGGTGGCCGATATGGGGCGATGTGTACACATCGCCCCATGTAACCGGCTGCCGGTGACCTGACAGGCAATGGGAGCCATAGGCTCCCATTGTCCTGCATCGCCGCTGGGGTTTTGAGACACCTCGGATACGATGCCACCTGTCAGCCCGCCAGGGTGCCGCCGGAAGTGTCGCCCCATGTAAATGGGGGATGGTGATGCTGGCGGTGCGCCAAAAACGTGCGCGCACCCGCCAGTTGCCGGTGTAACGGCACCTTTAGGCTTGAGTGTATTTAGGCGATGTATCAACTCCAACTCACGTCTCTTCAAGAGACGTATCCTATCCCCTTCACGTCTTTGTACAGGGATTGTATCAATGATATGAAACCTAAGCTGAAGTTCCGTATGCCCCATATCCAAAAAGTGCTATGACATAGGTAGATCCTTCCTCTTCTTCCTTATAGTATGCTGGTGGTGGTTTATCCTGGTTTTAAAATCCCACGTGGTCTTCCCGACATACCATAAGGAACAAGGGCATTCTAACAAATACACGACAAAATCAGAAGAGCATGTCAAAAAATGCTTAATCTCAAAATACTCCTGTGTTGCAGGATGTACAAAAGAGGACCCCTTAATCATAAGGTTACAATTAACACAGAAAAGGCATGGGTAACAACTCTTTCTTTTAGTACCAGTGAGATATGTTTGTGTATCCTTACAATCCCCACGATTTCCTCACTCTCATCACAGTATGTAGTCACAAATGGCACGCGTTTCAGTCCTTCCTTCTTGGTTCTCCTACAGAGAGCATCTTCTCGCTCAACCTGGTCTACCTTTCTTCTCTGTCTCCACAACAACTTTTTTGGGTACCCTCTTGAGCCAAATTTCTCCATCATGGTTTTTAAAGACTCTTCCTGAACAACAGGAAAACTCACAATCCTCTTTAGTCTTAGCATCTGGCTAAAAGGAATAGAGTTCAGAGTTTTTTGTGGATGATTGCTGCTATACAGCAATAAATCATTCTTATCTGTACTTTTAACAAATAATTCAGTGCTGAAACCAACCCCACCATACCTCACCAATACATCCAAAAATTGTAATATATCTTTAGAGGAAACCAGAGTAAACTTAATAGTTTCATTCACGGTGTTCAGAAACTCATAGAAAGACATCAGGGACTCATGTGTTCCTGTCCAAAGGAGGAAGATGTCATCTATGTACCTCCACCAAGTACCCACTTGTTCAAAATGGTGGGTAACATAGATGACATCTTCCTCCAAAACTCTCATCACAATGTTGGCATACATGGGCGCCATGTTCATGCCCATTGCTGTTCCTCTTAATTGTAGGTCATCACCGAACAGGAAGTAGTTGTTTTTCAAAACAATTTCCAATAACTGTATGACAAATTGACACTCCTCTCTTGACAAATTATTTTCACTCAACTTCTTACTTACTGCAGATAAACCTCTTTCATGGTCAATGGAGGTGTACAGTAACACCACATCAAATGATGCAAGTATCACCTCATCAGAAACAGATAAACTCCCCGTCCACCCCTCCCCCTTTTAACCAAACTACAGAACTTTTGTTTATTGAATTATATCATTCAATTAGTTATAAAAGCTCATAAATTACGAGATGTGTTGTTAACCTTAACTATGCTGATTTATTGCAGACTAGTCCTATGCTCGTTGGCAAGGACATTACCTTACCTGTTTTGTTTGTACTAACTGAAATTGCCGCAGACCCAGTTATATCATATGTATGTTTAATCATTTACCTTGTATTATAAAACTCAATAAAAACTTTTGAACAAGAAACAGATAAACTCTAAAGTTTACACAAATAATCTGTGGAATCCTGAATATAGGACTCAGCTTTCCTTGCCAAAGGGTTCAAAATTCTATCTAAAAAAATCCCGATGTTAGAGAAAATAGAATTTGTATCGGAAACTATAGGCCTACCGGGGGGATCTACAAGAGACTTGTGAATCTTTGGTAAAACGTACAAAACAGGTGTTGTTGGAGAGTTAATAACCAAAAATCAAATAAATCCTGTGTAATTATTTTCTTATATAGGGCTACTTTTAAAACCTCAGCAATTTCTGTATGTCATGAATGTTCTTCTAATGTATTTAAAAAGGACTGTTTACGTTATGTGATTTATGAGGTTTAATACACCAAATGAACTTGTTTTACTGTAAAATCATGCTTATCTGCTTCAATCTCACTATTAAGTGAGTGTTCCTCATTATACTCAGGGAGTAAATTACTACTTTATACATATATATAGGCACGGAGAAAAATTATACAATCAATATTAACTGGGAGAGTGAGAGGGAGCTGACACTTCAACCTCCATGGTAATAGGATTTTCGGTGTCATAGCAAAGGTGCAAAATATTACCTCATGGGTTATCCAGGATCATGAGGAAGATGAGAGATCAGCCTAAATCTACACAGGAGGAAATTGTTAATGCTCTCAAGACAACTGTCACCAAGAAAGCCATTGGTACGCCATAATAGATTAAAATCCTGCAGTGCCTGCAAAGTTCCACTACTCAAGTAGGCACATGTGTAGGCCTGTCTGAAGTTTGCCACTGAACACCTAAGTGATTCTGAGAGTAAGTGGGAGAAGGTGCTGGAGTCACATGAGTCAAAAATGGAGCTCTTTGGCATTAACTCAACTCGCTATGTTTGAAGGAAGAGAAATTCTGCCTACAACCCAAAGAACCCTGTCGTCCCCACTGTCAAGCATGGTGATGGAAACATTATGTTTTGGGGGTGTTTCTCTGCTAAGGGCACAGGACTACTTCACAGCATCAATGGGACAATGGGTGTGGCCATGTACCATAAAATCCTGAGTGATAACCTCCTTCCCTTCACCAGGACATTAAAAAATGGGTCATGACTGGGTCTTCCAGCATGAAAAAGACCTAAAACATACAGCCAAGGCAACAAAGGAGTGGCTCAAAAAGAAGCACATTAAGGTCATGCAGTGGCCTAGCCAATCTCCAGACCTTAATCCAATAGAAAACCTATGGAGGGAGCTGAAGCTCCAATTTGCCAAGCAACATCCTCAAAATCTTAATGATTTAGACATGATCTGCATAGAGTCATGGTCCAAACTTCCTCCTGACATGTGCGCAAACCTCATTATCTGCTACAAAAAATGTCTGATTTCTGTGCTTGCCAACAAGGGTTTGCCACCAAGGATTAAGTCTTGTTTGGCAGAGGGATCCAATACTTATTTCTCACTGCAAAATTCAAATAGCCTTATATAATTTAGACAATGTGATTTTCTGGATTTTTTTTTTGTATTCTATCTCTCATTTTTAAAATTAAACTCCCCTTGAAATTATAAACTTGTCTTGTCTTTGTCAGTGGTCAAACTTACAAAATCAGCAAGGGATCAAAAAATGATTTCCTTCACTGTACACACATACACACATATATACACACATGCATCAGGTCAGTTAATGCAGCAAGTCACATCATACACACAAACAGTATATACACACACATATGCACACATATACACACACGCAGCAAGTCATGTGACATGGCAGGTAACATAAAAGACATACACACATATATGCACACACTTGGCAAGTCACATGATGCAACAGGTCACATCATACATAGGCGGCCGTCAGACGCTTCAATATCGAGAGCGATATTGTTAGCGATCACGTGCACACGCGATCGCTAACAATATCGCTCACATCGCTGGTGAGCTGTCACACAGACAGACTCACCAGCGATGTGGAGCAGCGAGATCGCTGGTAACTATGGTACACATCGGGTTACTAGGCGCCGCGTGGCGCTTAGTAACCCGACGTTTACCATAGATACCATCTCCCAGCATAGGCTCTGCCGCTGGGAGATCGTTCATCGTGGTGTCACACACCACGATGAGGCAGATTGATCAAGCGATTATTGCTTGATATGAGCTCCGGCTCACAAATCTGCGATCTAACAATCAAGCGATTTTACAGTGTAAAATCGCTTGATTACACGCAGCGATGCACAAACGATATCGCTTAAGCGATCAAAAAGCAGATCGCTTAAGCGATATCGTGCATTAAAATGATGTGTGTGACGGCCGCCATACACACATATACACATACGCAGCAGGTCACGTGATGTAGCAGGTCACAACATAGAGATATAGAAATATGAGATAAAAATTGCGCATAGGTTCTTATCTCTTTAGCAGAGAGTGGCAAAAGCCTGATAAAATTTGCTCACCTCATATGGTTGTGCAAACCCACAACCAGTGCAAACGCTCATACAGCTGCTGCTGGATCCACACCTCTATGTGCAACGTGGCGAAACAACTGGAAACAGGACGAAGTGTCGGCGAACAGCGCTGCTGAGAAGAGAAAACAGAAACTGGTGTAACGATGCTTTTTATTCCAACACGTTTTGGAGTAGCCTCTGCTCCTTCCACAGTTTCAACAACATAGACATAGACACACATATATACACACATACACATATACACACACATATACACACATATACACACACATATATACACATATACACCCATATAAACACACGCAGCAGGTCATGTGGCATGGCAGCAATCACTGATCTCAGGGAGACCAGTCCAAGAAAACACTGCGGGCAACCGGCTAAAGCGCTCAACACAGTGAATTCCTACGCGCAATGCCCCCTGGGAATTACAAATATGCAACACCCCAAAACAGCTGTCTGTGGATGAATACCTGGCCTTGGTATTCCCTTGTCATATCTTTAAATTCGTAAAGAGCTGGATATTGACTGAACAGGCCACCTCATATGGTGGTTATGGTGGTCTCCTCAAGGATCCATACCATGGCTAGATCCTTCCCTGGAGGGATATCTGACTAGTCCTATGTTTGAGACTCCTAAACGATACTCTATTTGCATGTGGCATGGCAGGTCACATCATACATACATACCTAGCTACACATATACACACACACACACACACATATACACACATATTTGCACACATATATGTATACATGTATATACACATATACACACGGCGGGTCATGTGGTGCAGGGGGGGTCACACACATACATATATACACATACACACAAACATACACATACATACACACACACAGATACACACACAAATATACGCACACCTGGTGGGTCACATGATGCTGTGGGTCCACACATACACACACACATATTCATATGTACATATGGACATTTGCACACGAGTCACATGACACAGCGGGGACACACACACATACACATATACACATATATACACACATATACGCACACGCAGTAAGTCACGTAACGCAGCGGGTCCACACATATACACATACACTCGTATACACACACACATATACACACATACACATGGCAGGTCATGTGACACATACACGCATACTCATATACACACATGCACACACATGCACACTTACTTACACGGTCATTATCTTTGGACATTCGAATATACATAGATGTGGCGGTGTTATGGATCACACCATTACACTGCAATATTACAATAATTACAGGATTACATCAGAGGGGAACTTCATGGGAGTTAATAAAGTGGATAACGTGGTGTCTCTGTCTATTTTGTATGTAATACAGGATTTCTCTATGTGTTGTGTTTTTTTCTCTTTACTGAAAGTATTGCTAATGGCTGGCTCTCATACTGATGGCTGACATTAGCAATAAGGCTTACAGTTAGCTGCTGAAAAAAAGCTGACATCAACTCCTTTGTCACCCAGTCTGCCACCGCCACCAGAGCAGCTGGAAGAGCGGTGTAACCTCCAGTTTTGGAGTCTCTCAAGGAGGCACCAATTCTGGGGCAGCTGGTGGCTGCAATTTTCAGAGTTGCAAGCTCATTGTGCTTGGGCATTAACACACTGAGCCCCCGGCTGCCTAGGTTATCTTGGCTGGCAATAGAAAATACAGCGGAACCCATTTTTTTTTTCTTTAAATAATTTTAAAAAAATAAGGCTTCCCTGTATTTTTTATTGCCAGTGACAGTAACACCAGGCAGCAGGGGTTGGCAGCCAGTAGCTGTTTGGTTTACCTGTGCTGGCAATAAAAAATACAGCAAAGCCATAGATATTTTTTACCAGGAAATGAAATACTTTATTAATAAAAATAAACACAGCAACAGGTTTTTAAGTAAAAATACATGTATTTACATACATTATGCACAGGAAAGAAAGCACACAGGGTCAAGACAGCACAACAGAGAGCGAACAAGAGGGGAGAAGACAGCATACAAGGGAAGACAACTCAAAGGAGAGAGGGCATTGGGGGAAGACAGCTCAAAGAAGAGAGCACATGAGGGGAGAGAGAATGGGCAGGCAGATAGCAAAAGGGGAGAAAGAGTGCACAGGGGGGAGAGATGGCCACCACCTCCAGCACCATAGAGCCTGCCGCATCATAATGTTGCTGCCCTCCTGATACAATAGTATTGGGCTTCCATCGAGTATATATATATATCTATGAATATATGGTTATTATATGTTTCTATGGCTTATTTGTATTGTTCATTTTCTTCAAATTAGTTGAGGGATGCTAATCATTCTGGAGTTGATTGGATGTTGGTGGGAAAGCATGGTAACTAACAATTACAAGTAGCAACTAACAATTGGGCAAAAGCCACGATGTGACAGTTAAAAAAAAAGATATTTAGCTGTTCATTAATTTCCACATCATTTTCCTTTTAATCTTTGAGGAGAAAAAAATGACTCATCATTTGTAACTCAGTGGGGTGAAATCGTTATTTATCAAATCTAAATGGGTGAATGACTTCAACACACTGGTCTGCTTTTTGCCTTAAAAATGTGACAGATACATAAATATTTTACATTATACTTTGCATAATTATTGGTAAAATAGTTTTCGCCTGGTACTTCTATTACAATGATAAATTCAGAATCCTCTTTCTGATGTATGCACATTAATCAGCAGGGATTCTTCAGGCAGCAGTTTATAGCGCTCAATTTGTACCTTACAGCATTATGTTTCACGCACTACAAAGGTCCTAGTGGCTGGACCACGGCTTTTTGAAGCCCTTTATGTAGATATAAAAGATTTTATCCTTTTCCTACACAAAAAATTACACAAAGTTCTTATTATTTCAGACATTGTGTTCCAAACCAAGTTACCATTTGTCAAGTCCTTTGCCCCATACTAGTGTTCCAATAGAGTCCAGGAAATGCCTTAGCATTTCATAATTTGCAAATGAGCCAGCACATTTTCCAGCTTGTTAAAAAGTAAACTTTACAAAGTTTGTCCAATTTGCTCTAGATCATAAATAATAGATGACAAACTTGCACAGTTTCCCAGATGTATGCACTGTTTATTTTGTGTTTTCTGTGTTATTTTTTCTTAGTAAAATATATTTAAATGCAAGAACCACTTATCACCTTGAAGAGTTTCTTGAACTGAATATTCAGTCTTGAATGGTAGAAACACAATTAGAGCTGCATGTATTAAAAAATACATTCAAACTGTATTTCCAAAACATATTATTACAAAGTTTATGTCAAAATAACTAAGCTATAGTACACAATTGTAATTCTAAGGAAGAGATTCAACTTTTAATGCTATTTCTGGAAGGCGCCAAGATGTCATTTATAGGATGCCATTAAAAGTAACGGATCACTTACCAGGTCTGGGTGGCTGATAAATTGCTCAAATAAGGACTTATTATGTATATATTACTGTGTAAAAGGATTAGGCAGAAGTTATTTTCTTGTAGATTGTAGGTTTATTAGGTCAGATTGCTTTTAGGCTATGCGTTGACTTTGCTTATTTTTTGTGCTGCATTTGTGCTGCGTTTGTCTATAAACAAAAGCAGTCAAACCTATTGTGTTGGTGCATATACAAACGCAGCACAAAAATGCAGCACAAATAAGGAGACACACAAACACAGACACACACAGAGACAAACAGACAAAACAGGCACTTTCTCACCCTATCCAGGGAGTCTATGGCGATCCCCAGTGATTCTTTCCTGGCGGGAGCTATGCTTATCTAGCTTCTAGATCCTGCACGCCATGTAACAGGCTGAGTCACATGGTACAAAGATCCTGGCAGAGGTTTTCCTCTTCCGCTGAATGGAGGAAAAAACCATCGGTGATCCTCGTGGAATCGCAGTGGGATTGCTGGGGAGGGTGAGTATTAGAGCTTTTTTTTTTGGAAATTGCAGAAAAAAGCACCACAGACGGACAGTGGGAATAGCCATCCATTTGTGGTGCTTTTTTGGGGGATTAGAATGGATTCTATGGGGAAAGCGCAGCCCAAAAACGGACAAGTTAATTGCAGGGAAATAAAAAAAAAGTGCAGGCGATTTCTGCTACAAAAACGCAGCACCCAAAAACACCCATATGGGCACAGGTTTTGGAAAATCACATTAACTTTCATTACAAAGCTGTGGGTGCTGCGATTTTGGTGCAAAAACACATAGTGGGCAGTTAGCCTTTAAGTTTGGATGGTGATTGAGAAACAAGTTGCAGAATATGTGGGATGCACAGGAAAGAAAATGGGGAGGGCAGAAAAGTAGTTCAGATATATATCGTACTTTTCAGACTATAACAGAAAGGGTTACCGTATATACTCGCGCATAAGCTGAGTTTTTCAGCCCAAAAATTGGGCTGAAAAGTTACCCCCTCGGCTTATACGCGAGTCACTGTATACTGTATACAATGTATACAGTATACAGTGCCCCGATCTATATACAGCCCCCCCCCCGCCGCAATCCTGTAAAGGTAGAGATTAGTATACTTACCCCTCCGCTGTCCCGCTGCCGCTGTCCCGCCGCCGCTCCTCCATCTTCATCCAGCGTCTTCCGTCTTCTTCCGGGTTCCTCCGATGGTCGCAGGCAATGACGTCATTGCCGGCGCGACAGAGGAAGAAGCTGAAAGAAGACGGAAGACGCTGGATGAAGATGGAGGAGCGTGATGGCAGCGGCCGCGGGACAGCGGAGGGATAAGTATACTAATCTCTTTCTTTACAGGATTGTGGCGGGGGGGCCTGTATATAGATGAGGGGGGGCTGCATATACCTCCTGGGGCTGCATATACCTCCTGGGGCTGCATATACCTCCTGGGGCTGCATATACCTCCTGGGGCTGCATATACCTCCTGGGGCTGCATATGGGGCTGTATATACCTCTGGGGCTGCATATGGGGCTGCATATAACTCCTGGGGCTGCATATGGGGCTGTATATACTTCTGGGGCTGCATATACCTCCTGGGGCTGCATATGGGGTTGTATATACCTCTGGGGCTGCATATGGGGCTGCATATACCTCTGGGGCTGTATATACCTCTGGGGCTGCATATGGGGCTGCATATACCTCTGAGGCTGTTTATGGGGCTGCATATACCTCCTGGGGCTGCATATGGGGCTGTATATACCTCTGGGGCTGCATATACCTCTGGGGCTGTATATACCTCTGGGGCTGCATATGGGGCTGCATATACCTCTGGGGCTGTTTATGGGGCTGCATATACCTCCTGGGGCTGCATATGGGGCTGTATATACCTCTGGGGCTGCATATGGGGCTGCATATACCTCTGGGGCTGTATATACCTCTGGGGCTGCATATGGGGCTGTATATACCTCTGGGGCTGCAAATGGGGCTGCATATACCTCCTGGGGCTGCATATGGGGCTGTATATACCTCTGGGGCTGCATATGGGGCTGCATATACCTCTGGGGCTGCATATACCTCTGGGGCTGTATATACCTCTGGGGCTGCATATGGGGCTGCATATACCTCTGGGGCTGTATATACCTCTGGGGCTGCTGTATACTACCACTGGGGCTGCTGCTGTATATACCACTTGGGCTGCTGCTGTATACTACCACTGGGGAGGCTGCTGTATACCTCACTGCTGGGGGTTGTATACCTGTGTTGGAGTCCACCCTCGGCTTATACGCGAGTCAATACGTTTTCCCAGTTTTTAGGGGCAAAAGTAGGGGGGTCGGCTTATACACGGGTCGGCTTATACACGAGTATATACGGTAATTCATGGCTGCTGTTATAATAAAGATGAAAGTGGAATCTTCAATGTGATTTCTTTTATGCATTTCGGAGTAACCTCCTTCATCAGGATCATCACATTTACATATGGTCTTACAATAAGACACATATATAGGCCGGGAAAAGAAGAAACAAGGTGCAATCCCACCGGCTGCTAAAGATCAGCTGACAGCTGCGGTATTCAAACAGACAACAGAAAATGGACTCAAATTGAGGTAGTGTTATACTGTATACAACCAAACCAAATAAAATATATATATATAATTGCAACAATGAAAAGTATGAAAAAAGGAACAAATATATACATATATACTTTGTTACAACGAAATAAAAATGAAAGTATGAGGACTTGAACTTGTATGCATTGTTGGTGGATCTGGGGAAAGATGTGGAACTTACCATTGTGCTCAATGAACACATACTGGAAAAAAAAAGAGAAGCAAAAGAAAACAGAAACTGGGAAAAAGGAGAATGAAGGCCATCTTAGGAATCTAACCTCTGATGTTGGTTGTCTGGGTGAAAAATGGAGTGTGTATTCCTAGGGCTGTGCTTCCTTTTCATAGATCTGTAACATCAGGGAGGAGAGTATAAATGAATAATACTAGGAATTTATAAAGATCAACTGGAATTGTGAACATAGACTGAGAACTATTGAAATAGAATACATTATTTGTGAAATAAAATAAAATTATTTAAGTTCATCCATTCATTTTATTTTATTCTTGTTTTATTAAAGTGTTGTTTTATTAAAAATATACAATGGTATGTTGAGAGAAGTGAGTGAGGTAGTAAATGCATTATTGAGTGTATTATCTCCCCGGACTTCAGGCAAGGAATGCACTGACAATCTGTATTGAGTGATTGAAGGAGCAAATTATCTCCCTGAGCTACCAGCAGGGAATATGATGTAGCTACATGGAGAGGTGACCCAAGGGCAGCAAAGCTCAGACATATGGTTAGGAATAACTATGTGCAAAAAGTGAGTTTGGGTCCCACTGTGACGCAGGAAATTCACCTCAGGTCAGAAAGCCACATGCCTCTAGCTGAACTTATGTGACCCAGACTGTGACATCACCCTTCTCACAGCGAGAGCCAAAACTTACTCAGTGTTTGGTTCTGTTGTGAACGGATGTCAAATAGGATCATAGAGGGTTTATATGGGAATTATAAAGATGGAAATGAGACATGTGTTTGTGCTTTCTGTTCAAATAAAATGATTTTTTTCTGTGTGGTGTATTATTTACTATTTACTTAGAGTTTACTAATTGCTGGGTCTATCATTGGCCTAACATTATGAACCTCAGGCTCAAACCATCTCGCAATATACAGCTGCCATTAACCTTTTTATTACCTAGTTTGCCATCAGCATCTGGGCAACTGGCAGTCGGTCACAGCATCAGTAAATGGCGCTTCGATACATGCACCATTTTCTGGGCTGGCTGCAGCTTCCATTCACAGCAAGAGGGGCAGGACACTTGGTCTCCCCATGCTGAGGATTCGGGCCAAGAAGTAGAAGAAATTTTTTCAGCTCACCCCTGAGATGCAATTCCGATCTGGGAGGAGCACAGTGTCCCCACTGCTGCAAAGCCCATGAGGCACATGGAATAATTGAAGTTGGATCCTGTTCACACACTGGAATAGTTTTTAAAAAAATCACAAAATCTTCATTGGAGAATCCTTAAAAATAAGAGCAGCGAAAAACTGGGCATCTCAGACAACAAAGTAGTAAAGAGGGGTGGTGTGTATAAACAAATCAATCCATATG
Organism: Allobates femoralis; assembly: GCA_033576535.1. Classification (NCBI taxonomy): domain Eukaryota; kingdom Metazoa; phylum Chordata; class Amphibia; order Anura; family Aromobatidae; genus Allobates; species Allobates femoralis. Next base: position 158,756,180 of record JARQOC010000003.1, read on the forward strand.
CGTTTCATGGCTCTTGAACACTGGTTAAAGAGTGGTATACAGACTAGGATTTAAATACATTCCCAATTAATCAAGGAAAAAAAAGACACATGTGACTTGTGTGGAACTACACATAAATGAAAGGAAAAGGCAGGGCTGTGCAAATTAATATGTATGGTTAAGAATAATTTAAGAAACAGAATGAAGTAAAAACTGCAGAACGCAAAAGATGTTACAAGACAAATTGCAAATTTTAAAACAATCATCAAATGAAGGAATATACATGGTTATAATGGTGCAAATGTAAAGCAGTATAAAAGACTAGACCGATCACTTAGAACTAGGTTGTGCACAAAGAGTATCAGCAAAGGGGACAAGTAATGCAACATTACTTCTTATCCAAGATTAAGGCTAGGGTCACACTTGAATATAGGATTGCGTTCACCGCATCCAGATCCGGATGCGGTGAACGCAATTGTCTTCTGACGTTCAGCTATCCGGTAACCGGATTGCTCAGGATGTGTAATCCTGAGCAATCTGGTTACCGGATAGTTTGCTCATCCCTGCTGCCGCACGGATGAGCAAACTGTTCTGTGCAGTGATGAAACTAATTATTTTATTAATAAATGCTCCTATAATGTCTCTAGGGGGTGCCCACTCCCCCTAGAGACCTTCCACCCGCTCAGGTGGGCATATAATGGTGGAATCACTTATGTACAACAGCTGTCTCCTGACAGCTGGTGTACAGTTTTATGAATGAAAGTGCCACGCTCCTCTGAGAGCGGCGCGCATACTATTGCTATTGCTACAGTATGTGCACCACTGTCTGAGGTCCTAAAGCCTTATACATTAGATCTATGGGCAGCGCTGCCCATAGATCTACTGTAAATGGCTTCAGGACCTCGGACACCGGCGCACATACTGTAGCAATAGCAATAGTATGCGCGCCACTCTCAGAGGAGCGCGGCGCTTTCATTCATAAAAACTGTACACCAGCTGTCAGGAGACAGCTGTTGTACATAAGTGATTCCACCATTATATGCCCACCTGAGCGGGTGGAAGGTCTCTAGGGGGAGTGGGCACCCCCTAGAGACATTATAGGAACATTTATTAATAAAATAAATAGTTTCAACACTGCACAGAACACTTTGCTTATCCCGGCAGCAACCGGGATAAGCAAAGTATATGCGGGAACCGCATTGCTCAGGATTACACATCCTGAGCAATCCGTTTCCCACATTGCGGATGTTAAAACCGCTCCAAAAACTGCAGCCTACATGATTTTACATGCAGGCTGCAGAGCCGGAGACGAAAACCGGATTGCTTGTGAAGCAATCCGGTTTTTATCATAGGCTCCTT
>JARQOC010000003.1:158757617-158801714 GCA_033576535.1 Allobates femoralis
GCTATTAATACTGCTATTACTGCTAATAATAATGCTATGGCTTATATTATTGCTATTGAGGATGCGATTATTATTTAAAAATCTTTAAAAAAACAATAAACATATTTTAGATACCCGATGCATTTGCATCAGGCTAACAGCTATAACTACTATAATCAAATTAATGCACGTTCTAGAATCCCGATGCATTTGCATCGGGCTCACAGCTAGTGGTATATAATTTATACCAAAAACAGTGAATAATCTGGTCATATTGGACCACTATTATATTGAAAACTACTGTACATATATAGAACTATACACTGTGTGCAGAATTATTAGGCAAGTTGTAATTTAGAGGATTGTTATTATTATTGATCAACCACTATGTTCTTAATTAACCCAAAAGACTCATAAATATCAAAGCATAATATTTTTGGAAGTTGGAGTGGTTTTTTTTAGATTTGGCTATTTTAGGAGGATATCTGTTTGTGCAGGTAACTATTACTGTGCACAATTATTAGGCAACTTAATAAAAAACAAATATATTCCCATCTCACATGTTTATTTTCACCAGTTAAACTAATATAACGGTACAAAATTTAGAAAACAAACATTTCTGACATGCAAAAACAAAACACAAAAAAATCAGTGACCAATATAGCCACCTTTCTTTATGATGACACTCAACAGCCTTCCATCCATAGATTCTGTCAGTTGCTTGATCTGTTTACGATCAACATTGCATGCAGCAGCCACCACAGCCTCCCAGACACTGTTCCGAGAGGTGTTCAGTCTTCCCTCCCTCTGGATCTCACATTTTAGGAAGGACCACAAGTTCTCTATGGGGTTCAGATCAGGTGAACAAGGGGGCCATGTCATTATTTTTTCTTCTTTTAGACCTTTACTGGCCAGATACGCTGTGGAGTAGTTGGATGCATGTGATGGAGCATTGTCCTGCATGAAAATCATGTTTTTCCTTGAACGATACCGACTTCTTCCTGTACCACTGCTTGAAGAAGTTGTCTTCCAGAAACTGGCAGTAGGTCTGGGAGTTGAGCTTCACTCCATCCTCAACCCGAAAAGGTCCCACAAGTTCATCTTTGATGATACCAGCCCATACCAGTACCCCACCTCCACCTTGCTGACGTCTGAGTCAGAGTGGAGCTCTCTGCTCTTTACTAATCCAGCCTCTGGCCCATCCATCTGGCCCATCAAGAGTAACTCTCATTTCAGCAGTCCATAAAACCTTTGAAAAATCAGTCTTAAGATATTTCTTGGCCCAGTCTTTTGTTTCTTGTTCAAAGGTGGTCGTTTTTCAGCCTTCCTTACCTTGGTGATGTCCCTGAGTATGACATACCTTGTGCTTTTTGATACTCCACTAACATTGCAGCTCTGAAATATGGCAAAACTGGTGGCAAATGGCATCTTGGCAGCTTCACACTTGATTTTCCTTAAATCATGGGCAGTTATTTTGCGCCTTTTTTGCCCAACACGCTTCTTGCGACCCTATTGGCTATTTGCCATGAAATGCTTGATTGTTTGGTGATCACGCTTCAAAAGTTTGGCAATTTCAAGACTGCTGCATCCCTCTGCAAGACATCTCACAATTTTGGACTTTTCAGGGCCCGTCAAATCTCTCTTCTGAACCATTTTGCCTAAGGAAAGGTAATTGCCTAATAATTAAGCACACCTTATATAGGGTGTTGATGTCATTACACCACACCCCTCCTCATTACAGAGATGCACATCACCTGATTTACTTAATTGGTAGTTGGCTCTCAAGCCTATACAGCTTGGAGTAGGACAACATGTACAAAAAGTATCATGTGATCAAAATACTCATTTGCCTAATAATTCTGCACACAGTGTATGTAACATCCATTTAATCTGCTGCCGTGGCTAGGGTTTTTGGTAGTTCTCCCATTGATATGGCGCAGTGCCTCCACCCAAATCTTACTAGGAGCTCTAGAGGAATGCAAAAGAGTCTTTCTCTTCTGCTAAGGGTCGACTCGGGAAATCTCTGCCCATGCTCCGTACACACTCACAAGAGATGAGGTTAAAAATCTTAACAGGTGTATTTACAGGAGGATGAGAAGTGCTAATTGTAGGGGGAATAGGAAGTAACAGTAAACATGTAATGTTATGCAGTATTCCAAAGGAACACAAGAGACATTTTGCAATAGAACTGAATGAGGTCATGCTTCCCCTTTAACTTAGGACACACTCCTAACTAACTACAATTCACCTACAAATGGCTGCAGCCTGGCAAATGACACCGTCCCAAGTTTGGATCCAAGTTACCGTGGGTGTTGGTGCGCTTGCTGTACGGTGGTGCATGTAAAGTAATTCCAGGGCTGGTCCTATATGGACTCCTAGTTAGTGCAATCCGAAGTTCCTTTAGCATGGCCTTGTAATTAGCTTCAGCATACTTCTCAAATTGTAGAACTACAAGTCCCATTCACAATCTTATAAATATCTTCAGCACACTCCTCCAGCAAAAGCACTACAGGTTCCAGCAATGCTCCCTTATAGATAGCTGTAGTACCTTTCTCGAACATTAGAACTACAGTTCCTAGAAATGGTACTCACTTCTTTTTGCCGACCTGTGCTCTCCAGTTCCAGGCTGCAGCTTCTGGATTCAGTGGTTTGAAAAGGAGGGGAACAGCAGGCAAAATCCTTCTTTTCAGAGGGAAACCTGAAGGAGAGGGGTAGCTCCTATCTGCAGTCTGTCCTGTAGCTGTAAAAGTAAGTCTCTCTTTACCCAGAGCAGGAGCTTTAGATAGTAGTTTCTCATCACTGCTCCAAAATGACTGAAACCCCTCATACACCACACAATACACCACAGTACAATCCCCTCCTCACTTTTTCTTCAACACACTCAGCCCGTTTCTCCTTTGTTGGCTTCTGCTCCTCCTCCTCCCCCAGATTGATGCAAAGAGCAAGGCAACTTGGGATTTGTAGTTTTCAGCGGTCCATTGTAAGAATCAGTGGGTGCTACACTCTCCCCCTGGTGAGTCGCTGTAGGCACCCAGGAATAAAATGAAGACTCACCACTTGGCAGAAAACTTTATGTTAAAGCATCCAGACTAACACCACAACCAGTTACACCCAAATCACTCACAGGTCACATAGGTGTAGAGGGGAAATGGGGCCATACTTGGTTCTGATGGGGATGTACTACTCTAGGAACCTCAGTGGCTTGCCCTATCTGGTCATATGTAAGCATCATAGGGGGTCTAATGTCCTGTTTTGGACAAGTGTGTATCACAGGAACCCCATCATCGACCTCCAGCTCTTGACTTTCAGGCTCAGGCCCAATGGTAGTCACTTCTTCACTTGGTAGCTCAGCATTTTCTAAACTCTACCCCGACTGGTGGCAACATGGGCTTGATGGCAGACTACAATCGTCTTGAAAAACTTCAACTGGTTGGTCTGTATGATCTGGAATTACTGAACCTGGGTCACTTATCCATCTGTAGTATGGTCCACACTCATCACTAGAATCACTCTGTGTACCTTCAGGAGGAACCACAGGATTGGCCAATTGTCGCCACTGAAGACTCCTTCATGGAATTCGGGTGTCTGGATGGTCTGTAGTATTTTGCGGCGGCTGCAGCCAGACATTCTGTCCTACAGGCAGTAAATGCTGATGATGATAGGTCTTAACATTCCCACTTCCCTTCTCAGGTTTCATTCTATATACTGGAATATCATGCAACTTCTCTATCAGTACATAAGGTTCTGAGCGCCACTGATCAGCAAGTTTGTGTTTTCCAGGAATCCCCAAGTGATGGATGAGGACTCTATCTCCGGGTTGCAGGTCTTGATCCCGGACTCTATGGTCATAGCAAATTTTATTTTGTCTCGCTGATCGACCAGAGGCCTGTTCAGCCAATCTGTAGGCATCCTTCAATTGTTTCTTTAGCTGAGCCACAAACGTCAGATAGTTCTTCTCAGATGAATGGCCAGAGGACACTCCAAAACTAATATCCACCAGTAGTTTGGCTTCTCTTCCAAACATGAGGAAGTAAGGCAAGTACCCAGTTGATTCATTTTTGGTACAGTTGTAGGCGTGGACTGGTTGACTTATGTGTCGACTTCAACGTCCTTTCTGGTTTGGATCCAAAGTGCCCAACATGTTAAGAAGGGTACAGTTGAACCTCTCAGGCTAAGGATCTCCTTTATGATGAAATGGTGTAGTCCTGGATTTCTTGATCCCACAGACCCCACACAATTCCTTAATTGGATGACTCTCAAAGTCTCTCCCTTGGTCAGAATGGAAGCATATTGGCAGCCCATAATGCACAAAGAATTTCTCCCACGGTAGTTGCCTTCCATCTCTGGTGGTGTAAGCTTGAGCATATCTTATAAAATGATCATTGACCATTAGAACATTGCTGACGTTCCCTTAATCAGGCTCAATGGAAAGAAAGTCGGTGCACACTAGATCAAGGGGACCATCACTTGTGATGTTGACAAGTGGGGCAGACCTGGAAAGCAAGGTTTTCCCCAGGATACACCGCTCACAAGATTTACAGTAATGCTCAATGTCAGCTTCCATCTTTGGCCAATAAAAACGATCCGCTATGAGGCTTGTGGTCTTTTCATAACCAAGGTGCCCATGGTTTTCATGCAGCACCCTTATGACCATTTCACAGAACTGAGTAGGAAGCACCAACTAGACACAAACTTCTTGGTTTTGGCGTTTGACTTCTCATTACAGCAATCCATTTCTCACCACCAGAAAATCAAACTGTCAGGTCAATAGAACAGATTCTTGTGTCTTCAGTGCATTCCTCATAGGCCTTTGGTGCCTTTTCACCCACCATCGAACAACTCCCACCGAAAGGTCTTCCTTTTAATTCTGGTTAGCTGAGGCAGGGAGCCAGTATCAACTTTGGTCAACTGACAGAACAGTTGTGGAAGAGCTTCCTCTGGAGGCCCTTAGAAGGTAGCACAGCCCCCTGATCGAGCCATCTTCCCTTCCTGTCGATGACACATAGCTTTCACCTCTGGAGCTGGAACCTCAATCCAGGCTTCTTCTTCTTCATTCAACATCTGCCTGGGCACGCAGGACAGAGCATCAGCATCAATGTTGGTGGCACCGGGACGGTACTTCAGGCTGAAATCATATATAGCTAGCATAGCGAGCCATCAATGGCCAGTAGCATCCAGCTATGCTGAGGTCCTCACATAGGTCAGCAGATTGTTGTCAGTATGAACTTCAAAATGCACTCCATAGAGGTAGTCATGCAGCTTGTGCACCACAGCCCATTTCAAATCCAGGAACTGCAGTTTATGTGCTGGTAATTGTGCTCACTCGGAGTCAATCCTCGACTGATGTAGTAGACCGGTCGCAGGACGCCATTGTGCTCCTGGTATAGGACTGCTCCAAGTCCCTCAAAGGAAGCATCCACATGAAGTACATATGGCTTGTTGGGGTCTGCAAAGGCCAGTATTGGTGCCTGGGTCAAGCAGGACTAGAGTCTCTCAAAGGCCTCATCACACTTTGACGTCCATCTCTCTCCAAAGGACTCATTTACCTTGTAGTAGGCTTTTATTGCAAGTTTCTTGGAGTGAGCTGTCCCTCGAGGTGGGGGATACTCTTGGGTGAGGGCTGTCAACGCTTTGCGATTTTGGAATACTATGGCATAAATTTTCTTTAGTACCCACAGAAGCCTATAAAAGATCTGAGATCCCTGAATTTGGTGGTTTTGGGCCACTCAAACACAGCCTCTACTTTGGCTGGATCCGTGGAAATTCCTTCCCTGCTGACAATACGTCCTACATGCTTCACAGTCTTCTGGCAGAACTGGCAATTGTCAAGGGATAGTTTTAGACCAGCATCTTCTAGCTGGTCCAGCACCTTGAATAACCTCAGGTTGTGCTGTTCCAGGGTGTGGCCAAATGCATTCTGATCATCCAGGTAAACCAGGATTTCACGAAGATTCATGTCTCCCAACACCTTGTCTATACATCTCTGGAAAGTAGCAGGGGCACCAGTCACTCCTTGGGGCATCCTCTGGCACTGATAGAAACCAAAAGGGCAAATGAAAGCCGTCTTCTCTTGATCTCTTTGGTCATAGGTATCCGGTAGTACCCACTCCGAAGATCTAACACAGAAAACCACTGGCTGCCCTGCTGGCAATCTAAGGCTTTATCAATGTTAGGAACAGTATACTGATCTGGCACAGTGCATTTGTTTGGAGTGCGATAATCAACACACATCCTGATAGCCCCATTTTTCTTCCAAGAGATCACAATCAGAGATGGGTATGGGCTGTTGGACTCTGATAACTCCAGTGTCCAATAAGCCCTGTAAGTGCCTTCAGACATCCTCCACATCTGCGGAAGCCAATCATCTGGATCTTTCTCAAAACGGCTTTTCATCATTCAGCCGAATGTGGTGCGTCACTCCTCTTGCAAGGTCCAGGTCCTAATCACCCAATGAGAAGGTTCCAGCACACTTCATCATTCCACTTATCACTGACTGTTTTTCCTCCTTCTTCAAGTCACTACCTTCAAAACAGGGGTCAAAATGTGCAGGATGTAGTAGCTTTCTTTCCACTTCCTCTGTCTTCTCATAAGCAGCCAGACAGACAGGATGGATTGTGAGGGTATATATCCATCACCTCCAACTTTTACGACACCACTGGGCCAGAGTACGGAAAAGGTTGGCATTTGTCCCTACTATAGCAGGCACCGCTTTCCCGTCTTCATCTATGTCTGGACAGACTAATGCACCTCTCTTTCCAACCTAGCTATTGTCTCTGGGAACCGTAGTGTGACAGACACGTATCCTTTGTAGGGGTAACTGTTTTCAATCAATCCCCAGACTATAAGTCCAGTGAGGGGTTGCAGGGGCACATCTGACAAGTATTTTCTGTGCCACTTATAAAAGATGATAAACACTTGTGAACCACGATCCTGGAATACAGGGCAAGGCTTCCCATTGATACAGACTGGTACATGTGGTGCTGGTCCTACGAGACCTTTAGGAAATTGACCTGACTGGGCAGAATTAGATGGAGGCGTAGAATACACCTCAGATTTTGAAGGGGGGTCCCGAGATCTCTTTGAGTTCCACCTCTTCAAACACTGGCGAGACATATGATGGGTGTTGCCACAGATGAAACACTCTTCTTTGTATCTTCCACCCGACTGTTGCCATCACTTGCCGATTGCAGAGGTTGTCTTTGGCTCTTGAAAGCTGTCTCAATAATTTGCTTTAGCTGCTCCACCTTCAGAGCCTGGGCGGTTATAAGTTGGGTAATTTGTTCTCCTTGCTTCTCAATGATTTTCAGGAATTCTCCCTCTCGATGGCTCAGCTCAAGATGCACAGGGACAGCAGCCACTTGCTAGGTCACTTGTTCTCTGGCGGCCAGGAGAGCTCCGTTCTTGTTGCACTTCCTTAAGCAGCTGATGGAAGGAACGGGGAATCTGTTCTATTACAGCACCACAGTTGTTGAGCAATGGGGTCGTGACTCAGAGCTCCTCGGAGCACTTGATCTATATGAGACTGATCAACTTGTTCTGGCCTACATCCACTCTTGTATACGATTCTATGCACCAGTTGTCCAGTCGATAAAGATAATCTGACATTTCTCACCAGGACCCTGTGGTAAGTGGTGCGGAATCTATAAAGGAGATCTGTGGCATCTTCTAGGGACCCAAAAGCATCTTCAAGGGCAACCATGTAATCTTTAGAAGTTGTCTCTGACTGACTTCTCCAAGCAGCCTGCACCACTTCCATAGCAGGACCTTTCAGACTCTCCACAATTCTCTGCATCTTCACAGCATCAGTGCACTGCCATTCTTCTAGATACTGCAGAGTAACATCCCTCCAAGTGTCATACTCTTCTTCACCAGCTGGGATGGTAGTGACACCCGAGAAGGAGAAGGTTCACAGAAGATGGTAGGCCCCTTCAGGCTGCAACTTTGTAAGCTGAGTGACTAACTTCTACATAGCTGCCACCACCACATCAACCATATTGGCAGATTCTTCATGTTTGTCACACATAGGAGTGGGAGGTAAACATCGGCTAGACCTCCTATACTTTGTACTTGTGTCAGTAGATGATGTCACTGCTTCGGGTCTCACAGGCCAGGTGAACTTCCAATACAGCCCATGTTTTAATGGCACAGCTATGATGGATGGGAAGTACCCTTTTTCTAGTGTCCCCTCAGTATTGATTAGAGCTGCTGATAGTGGACTCACTTCATCACTCCTGTCCACCACTCTGGGAAGGACAACTCTATGAACCTGGTTCACAATCTGCAGAACCTCTTCATCTGATACTCTAATACCTTGGACAGTTCACCACATATTGTGAAACTGTGTTCCTCAGGTACACTTCTTTCCCCACACCACATGGACACTTGTGCCTCGGTTACTCGGTTAAAGCCTCCATATTAGCGATACCTGTCTTGATCGATCTCAGCAGTGCCTCCACTGTAACACTCCTTTAATCTGCTGCCGTGGCTAGGGTGTTCGGTAGTTCTCGCATTGATATGACGCAGTGCCTCCACCCGAATCTTGCTAGGAGCTCTAGAGGAATGAAGTAGGGCCTTTGTCTTCTGATAAGTGTCGACTCGGGAAACCCCGGTCCACGCTCCGTACACACTCACAAGAGATGAGGTTGGAAATCTTAACAGGCTTATTTACAGGAGGATGAAAAGTGCTAATTGCAGGAACAATAGCAAGAAACAGTAAACAGGTAATGGTATGCAGTATTACACAGGAATACAAGAGACATTTTGCAATAGACCTGAATGAGGTGATGTTTCTCCTTTAACTTAGGACATACATACACTCTTAGCTAACTACAATTCACCTACAAATGGCTGCAGTCTGGCAAATGACACAGTCCTGAGTTTGGGCCCAAGTTGCCGTGGATATTGGCATGCTTGCTGTTGGGTGGTGCATGTAATGTAATTCCAAGACAGGTCCTATACGAACTCCTAGTTAGTGCAATCAGAAGTCCCTTTAGCATGGTCTTGTAATTAGCTTCAGCATACTTCTCAAATAGTAGAACTATAAGTCCCATACACAATCTTATAAATAACTTCAGCACACTTCTCAAGCAATGGCACTACAGGTTCCAGCAATGCTCCCTTATAGATAGCTGCAGTACCTTTCTCCAGCAGTAGAACTATAGTTCCCAGCAATGGTACTCACTTCGTTTTGCAGATCTATGCTCTCCAGTTCCAGGCTGCAACTTCTGGATTCAGTGGTTTGGAAATGAGGGGAACAGCAGGCAAAATCCTTCTACTCAGTGGGAAGCCCTATCTGCAGTCTGTCCTGTAGCTGTAGAACTAAGTCTCTCTTTAACCTGAGCAGGAGCATTAGATAGCAGTTTCTAATCACTGCTCCAACATGGCTGAAACCCCTCATAGATAACAGTACAATCCCCTCCTCCCTTCTTCTGGAACACACTCAGGTAGTCCCTCCTGTTGTCGGCTGTTGCTCCTCCTTCTCCTTCAGATTGATGCAAAGAGCAAGCATGGTAACTTTGGATTTATAGTTATCAGCAGTAAAATGAAATCAATTTATAGTTATCAGCGTATGAAAATATGGTTTAGCAGTTTTAAGACATCAACATTCTTGATTTTAGTGCATTCCTTTGTAGCTTTGAGTTTATGTGTAGTGTCATCTATTTTCCCAAGTAACAGTTGTCTTGAACACTCCAGAGGGATTCAGGTTTTCCCTGAATCTTACTACATGCAGCTCACCCTCCAGTTGTATAAATCTTTGAGGTCATAAATTAGAAAAAAAATAATTCTCAGATGATCCTGCCACCTCCATGCCTTACAGGAATAGTACAGTATGTTTTTTAATTATGGCCTGGAAACAATGAATCTGAATAATGAGTTACGGTATATTCTTTCCTTGCAATAACCAGTATATTACTTCAGTAATGCATTGTCATGTTTAATTCACTTCTAGTATCTAACTTCTAGTGCTTCCTATTTCAATAAAACCACCACCATGATTATATATAATAAACATAAAGATACAATTTCTTCCAAAAAATAAACTAGCTAAACTTTTAGAAAATTATTATTTTTATTTATTACCAATTGTAATCTATTATGCTAGAGATCAGAACATTTGAAAAACTGATCCAAATAATGGTGCACCATATTATGTTGGATTTATGCATTGTCATCTCTTGTCGCCTGTTTTCTATTATTTTAAATTACCCTGAATCCAATGTTAAAACAAATAATATTTAGATACATTAGGGCATATTTACTAAGCATCATCTGCCTGAAATGTGGTTCAAAGTTGTTTTCCCATGAACAAAGTGAATCTTCAAGTTGATTTTAATCAATAGATCTTGAAATAATAATAGGTTCCACAATTGGATGAGTTTAAATGAGTTTAAGCAAAGTTCCTGTGCTGAGATAAACGTATGTGCCCCTATGTACTTGACTCGCACACTCCCGGGGACGTGGGGTACTCGGAACTGGGCTATGAGTTCTGCTGGGGAAGTCACAGGGGTCGAGACCCGGCTTCCGTGACCCCAGGGGAGTCAGTGCTCTGGCGGGGGATACTGGGGTTATGGAGTGTAGGATGGGTGTAGAGTTTATAGGGGAATTGTTCGTGATGCCACCCACGGTTTTCAGTCAGTATGGACCGACGCTGCAGGTCAGACCTCCGGGGTTGTTGATATAGCAGCCTGATGTCATTGCTAACCGTAGGTGGAGTAGGAACCCCGTGGCAGATGTGTAGTTGTGTTGGCTTTGACAGGCCGGATTCACGCAGGGCCTCTTTATCTTGTCTGCTGTGGCAGTCGGCGGCTCTGCAGGCAGGGAATAACAGAGTATCACACAGCGTTGGAATTTTGCACCTGGTTTATTTACTTTACTTGCAATTGGCCGCCGGGCACTTCTCTCTATCAAGTTCAGTCTCGTCTGTCCGCAATGAATTGGGAAAGTTTGCCCCATACCCCTTCGTGTGCTTCGCCATTCTCTGGTCTCTCTCCCAGCGCTACTTCTTTACCTCTCCTGTCAGCGCCTCTGCATGCAGTGCCCCAATACAGCAGTCACAGGTCCTTTCAGGAGACTGGTACCTGTTCCCTGACCCTAGTTCAGCTGCCTTCTCAGCGGCTGCGTCAGGTTGCAGCCACCACTCTTGGAGATTGTGTGGCCTCTGGTTCAGTGGTTCAGGCTTGCAGCATCCATGCCACGCTCAGGGCCAGTTCCCTGGTTCTTGACCAACCCCTCCATCTGACTATCTTAGTCCTGCTTCTCGGCACCCAGGCTGTTCTCACTCCACCAGTGCTCCTGGGGTTTTCTCTCTTTGTGCTCACCTGCACACTTGGCTTCAGTGTGTTCCTCACTCCTCACTCACAAACTACCCACTACCAACTAACATCCCACTGTCTTCTTCCCTTGTTCCCTTTTGTCACTGGGCCCTCCCCATGGGTTTGCCCATGGTCCCCTGGGTCCTAGGGTGTGTTTTTTGGGGCCAGGGTTCACTATTCCTTTTTCCTTTTGGACTGGGATACCACACCCTGTTACTGAGTACAGAACCCTTTTGTGGCGACCAGACCGATGGGGCGCCATATACTGTAATATGGCCGTATCTGACCATACAGGGACATGTCTCTTGGAAGAAAGGGAGAGAAAAACAAAAATGAAAAACAGAAAATTGCCCTGGGGTGAAGGGGTTAAAGGGTTAGTCCGAGGCCAGCAATGTTTTTCTTAAGGTCCCATCTATCTAAATTTATCCTTATAATCCAAGCTTTTTTCTAATATACAGGGTGGGCCATTTATAGGGTTAGTGATATCAACGTCCTGTTTGTGGCATATTAGTATATGAGAGGGGGAAAACTTTTCCAGATGGGTGGTAACCATGGTGGCCATTTTGGAGCCAACTTTATTTAGGGGTATCCATAAATATGGCCTACCCTATAAATGGCCCACCCTATACTTCCTTCAATAATACTCTATGGTTCCCTTTCTAAACTAACAGCTATTGTGTTTTTTTTTTTTTTTGTATTTCCTCCCTATAGCCTACCATGTGAGTACCCCCATGTGCATCCTGGGATACTCACACGGAGTATCATCGAGCTGACAAGCCCTACGCACTTCCTCAGCCCCTCCCTGAAATGAAGCATCACTGTGACTCTAGGTTCAGGGATGGGGCTATCAATTCTATGTTCACAAAGGTCTCCAAAAGGTCTCCAGTCCCCCCTTCTCCCCTCCCCGTAATGCTGTGTCTCCTCCCTCACCTTATTCTCTCCTCCCCACAGTGCTGTCTCGCCCCCACACCTTCTTCTCCCTTCCCCACAGTGCTGCGTCTCAGCCTCCTCACCTTTTTCTCCCCTCCACGCAGTGCTGTGTCTCAGCCCCCACCTTCTTTTCCTCTCCCTACAGTGCTGTGTCTCGCCTTGCACCTTCATCTCCCCTCCCTGCAGTGCTGTGTTCTTGCTCCTCCACCTTCTTCTCCCATCCCCCACAGTTCTGTGTGTTGCCCTCCCCCCACACTAATTCTTAGGGGCTGAGGAAATGCCTGGGGCTTGTCAGTTAGATGATGCGCCGTATGAGGATCCCAGCATGAACTGGAGGGTACTGACACGGTACATCATCGGGCAGGAAATAGAAAAAAAAATAGCTGTTAGATAGTATGGTGAGGGAACCATAGGGAATTATTAAAGGAAGTATATTAGAAAAAAAGCTTAGATTATAAGGATAAATTGGATAGGACCTTAAAAAAAAGTTGCTGGACTCGGACTAACCGTTTAAATGCCTAGAAGTACAAAGTAGACTCAATAGACAATGGCAAGGTAAGGAAGACTGAAACCCGACCACCACTGAACAAGACACAGTAGTTAAGGTGTAAACACTGGATCAACAAATATCTGAAGACAGTTTTTTTTTTTTCAAAGGTTTCATTAGACTGATAAGATGACAATGATTCTTGGTGGGTGATATTGATGGACTAGTGCCTAGATCAGTTATAAGCAAAAATCTTCACTTCAACTCAGACACCAGCAAGATGGAGGTGGGGTACTGCTATTTGCTAGTATCATTAATAAAGTGCTAGTTGTATCTCCTGGAGTGAAGATGTAGTAAAACTCAACTCCCAATGTGCTCGCTTTTGCAGCACATATACTAAAATTGGAACGATACAGTGAAGATTAGCATGGCCCCTGTGCAAGGATGACATGCAAATTCGTGAAGCACTCCATATTTTTGGAGATTCCTGTAATCTAATATATAAAGCTGAATGTGTGTATGTGTGTGTGTGTGTGTGTGTGTATGTATGTATGTATATCCAGAATTGTCATCTACACCGTCGCAACTACAGCCACAAAATTTTGCACAGTAACACGTCTGGACCCCAGGAGCGTCATAGGCTATGTTGTGAGGTGAAATTTTAACCCTGCGTGTTCCAGTTCACCAAACAATTTTGGCCCTATCTACATAATGGGGAAAAAGGAAAAGCAAAAGTGTGGGAGGAAAATCGACAGCTACCAGCTACAGCCACAAAATATTGCACAGTCACACATCTGGACCCCGGGATCGTCATAGGCTATGTTCTGAGGTGAAATTTTAACCCTGCGCGTTCCAATTCACCAAGCAATTTTGACCCTACCTACATAATGGGGAAAAAGTGACAGTTACCAGTTGACAGTTGTGCATGAGAGGGGCTTAATGACATCACCAAAGACTAACAGCATATACCAGCATATAGTCACTAAGGAGGGGCCCTGACGTGGAATATTCACCACGCACAGGGACATGTATACATACCATACGCACACAAAGAGTAACAGCAAGTGTATAGTTGCTAAGATGCAGCCCCAACATTGGATACTCACCACGCACACGAACACACACACACACACACCACAAAGAGAACACACACAACACAGAGACACACACACAACCCCCACGGGGACATCACACACCCTATAGCAACACATGCACTCACCCCACAGGGACACACACACACCACAAAGAGACACACACAACACAGAGACACACACACACCACACAGACACCCCCCACAGGGACACAGACACACACACCCTATAAGGACACATGCACTCACCCCACAGGGACACACACACCAACAAGACACACACACAGAGACACACACCACACAGACACCCCTCCACAGGGACACACACACACACACCCTATAGGGACACATGCACTCACCCCACAGGGACACACACACACACCAAAAAGAGACACACACAACACAGAGACACACACTACACAGACTTCCCCCCCACAGGGACACACACATACACACCCTAAAGGGACACGTGCACTCACCCCACACGGACACACACCCCAGAGACACACACAACACAGAGACACACACACATGCACACCCTATAGGGACACATGCACTCACCCCACAGGGACACACACACACACACCTCAGGGACACACACACCACACAGACAGACACAAATGTGCACAAATCGCCTCACACAACTCGCATCATACGTGTGCGATCTTTAATTTCCAAAAATAATCATCTGATTAAAAACAGCCAATGTGCAACACATGTGCCATATAGGGAATTAAGGCAGATGTCAGTCACATGAGCTGTCTATTATGTGTATGTGTGAGGTAACATATACTGCCTGGCCGGGGGGAGGGTTTACTGTTGGCTGGAGATTTATCAGGCTGCCTATAGCAACCAATCACAGCTCAGCTTCTATTTTCCTACAGGTCATTAATATGACATATTCAAATTCTATTTTGTTATAGCTAACATCAATTATTTATTAACCTGGGCGTAGCCGGGTAGTACAGCTAGTTCCTTCTAAAAGAGGAATACTGGGAGAATGGTGGACTGAATTTGAGGTTACGAATAGAGAACACAGGCACGATCACATGCTCTATTGGGAGACGGCGAAAACATTCTTGAGGGGGTGACTGGTAGGTTACACCATTAAGATTAGGAGAAGGGCTCATGAACAATACGAACAAGCAAGCAAGAAGGTGAGGGAGGCGTACACGGCCTTCTTAGCTGATGGCTCTGTTCAGTGGAAAGGGAGGTGGTTGGATGCGAAACACCAACTTGACTCCTGGATGGACAGAGTGGAGTCAATGAGGTGGACCCAGAAAGAGGTAAACCTTCACAAATACGGCAACAAAGCAGGGAGACTACTAGCCAATTTGGCCAGGGGTTGAAAGCCATTGACCCTGATAACGCACTTAAAGAAAAGGGGAGGTGGACTCACCACTGACCCTAAGGAAATTACAGAGGCCTGTACGATTCCACATCGCCTGACTGAACAGCAGGAGGTGATTCGTTAGAGAAATATGTGATTCCTAAACTAATTGATCAGGAACTGGATAGGTTGAATACGGAGGTGCAGGTAGAGGAGGTCCAAAGGATGATTGGGAATTTGCATAATGGTAAAGCACCAGGCCCTGATGGTTTCACAAGGGAATTCTTCAAAGCCCTGAAGAATCAGGTGTCACCAGTATTAAGTTACCCAGCAGACGAATACTGCGTATATCAGGCTGCTGCCTAAGGATGATAAAAACCTGGATGATCCGTCAAATTATCGGCCTATATTGCTAATTAACCAAGATCTGAAATTGATGGTGAAGATAATGGCAGATCGCCTAGCTGGGGTGTTACCTAGATTGATTTCTCTGTGTCATGTTGGTTTTATAAAAGGTCGATCTGTGGTAGCCAATGTTAGGAAGGCGATGCTGACTATTGACACTGTGAGACAAGAGACACAGGGTGGTGTAGGACATCCAGCCATGGTCACATTAAACGCTGAGAAAAAATTTGACAATGTGATGTGGCCATGGTTGGAAAGGGTCCTGAGTGTAGTGGATCTTAGGGGAAGGATACGTAGGTTCGTTCAAGTTTTATACTCCAACCCGCAAGCAACAGTAGGTACACCAGACTTACTATCAGACATATTCCCACTGAAAAAGGGTACCAGATAGGGGTGCCCACTGTAGCCTTTGATATTTAGCCTGGCCATCGAACCCCTGTCTAGGTATTTGAGATCAAGAGATAGCCTTTGCTGGAATAAAACTGGGGACCAAAGAGATCAAGACAGCCCTGTTCGCTGACAATATTGTTTTGTTTGTGAGGACCCACTGAGAGATCTGAGTCGTGTATTGACTGATATAGAGTTATTTGGTGGCTTTTTGGGATTCAAATTAAATAAAAAAACTGTGAGATATTATTCATGAAGGTAGGTAAGGAAACAGAGAGATTGAATCACCTTCAACATATATATGGTATCCCAGTTGCGCGGACATCCATTAAATATGGGTGTTCTCCTGGGACAGATGGCCGCTGCAATTTATAACCTAAATTACTTGCCACTGATTCAATAAATTGAGAACCAACTAAGTGGATGGCAGGGTCTACCACTTCCCTTGTTGGCTAGGAGCCCCTTAGCAAAGATTATTGTGAAAAGAAAAATAGGGAGGGGGACAAGAGGCGCAATAGTGCCCTATCACTAGTGACACTTGTGTATGCTGGTGGTGCTATGAAGCTGCTCACCTGGTCCAGTTGTGATCCCCACAACTGGTTTGAAGGCGTTTTGGAATCTGTGTTCCAGCTGCTGCAGGACCTCCACCGACCACTGGATAGTGGTTTGAATCCAAGACAATGATGGGAGTGCTGGTGTGTCACGGTCCGCGCTGCTGTGGTATGAATAAACTCACCAAAGAACCAAGATAGTTATCATCCTTTATTTCCTCCTCTCTCCTACGCGTTTCAGCGCCACACACGGCGCCTTCCTCAGGGACATACCATATGTCCCTGAGGAAGGCGCCGGGTGTGGCGCTGAAACGCGTAGGAGAGAGGAGGAAATAAAGGATGATAACTATCTTGGTTCTTTGGTGAGTTTATTCATACCACAGCAGCGCGGACCATGACACACCAGCACTCCCATCATTGTCTTAGCAAAGATTATGTGTTTTTCTAAGCTTCTGTATCCTCTACAGACGATACCTTTGTTACTCAGACGAACTGACATAGACAGATTAAATAGAGTCTTTTCAAGGTTCCTCTAGGGAGGTAAGAAAGTCAGGATTAAATTGAGTACATTGATGCTGACATCATCTCTTGGGGGGGTAAATTTTCCTGATGTAAGAGGGTATAACTTAGCGTGCCTGACGCGTCATATAATAGGTTAGTTGAGGGGAACTAATAGACATTCTGACTATGAATTGGAAAGCGAGTTTTGCAAACCCTGGGCACTGAAGTCAATACTACATGTGACTCTACCAACCATAGATTCGACAGTTAGGAACTCCATGATTTTCCAAGACACAGTAGTTGCTTGGAAGTCGTCAGAAGAACACTTGGGCTTCCCTGTAAAGTCTCTTTAGATCCCTGGGTGCACCCAAATTTCCGAATGGGCAAAGACAACAAGTTGTTTAGAGAATGGAGAGATAGAGGGATAAAATGGATGGGAGATGTAATGATGGTGGATGAAAGGAGATGGATGCCCGAAAAGGAAATCGTAGGGAAGTTCAAGCTCAGGGGAGCACAGATGCTACAATACTTGAAACTAAAACATTCAATCATAGCAGATTTATCTGACATATCCAAAGAAATACAAAGGAATGTGTATGATGAGCTTGTGGAGTGTGAATAGAGTGAGGTAAATGTATCACGTATATATGGATCTTTAAGGGAGCTTTTGCTAGATGAGACTCCAGAACTAACTTTTAAAGGATGGGCTCATCAATTGAAAGACTTATGGTGGGTTTACACACACCAATCATTGTATCCAATATCTGAACCAATCTCTGGTTGCAGTGAAATCATGGACAGATTGCTCCATGTTGTACACAGCCACAAAATGGAACTATGTGTCCATGATTTCACTGCAACCAGAGATCTGTTCAGATATTGGATACAATGATTGGTGTGTGTAAACCCACCATTAGAGATTGTAGACACAATTTTACAGGGATTCGGTGTGTTTAAGAAATGTTTAGTGAATGAATCATGGAGAGACACACAATTTTGCATAATGCATAGGGCCATATATGGCTTCAATTTTAAAACTGAAATAAACGATACTGCAAAACCCCAAGAAAGCCCGAAGTGCAAGATACCTATGACAGATATGTTCCATGGGTTATGGGACTGTGTAGAAACGCAAAACTTTTTGAGGGAAGTGCCATACTAATGAAAAGAGTGCTGAAGGTAGATTGGAAAATGGATTACAAATTCTTGATCTTTCATTGCCTCTGTGGGGTGAGGGGAGGTATAGATGATAGGCCACAGGGTAGAGGGAGAAACTTGATCCACAACATAGCAATCCTGGTAAAGAGTTCCATTTTAAGACACTGGCTGTTGAACCAAGGGACTACGTCCCGCAAGCTCTTAAATTACATAAATCAGCTCCTCCAGCTGGAAAAATTGAAAGCAGTGAGATGTAAATCTAGTTTACAGAAAGATTCTTCACTAAATGCAGGTCTTTCTTGGTCAATGCTTGTGACCAAGAGAGAATTAGAGAAGTGGTTCTGCCGTTTGTGCACTCGGAGTGGTACCTAACTTCGGACCTAAGGGGAGATCTGGAAAAATTAAAATTTTTAAATGTTCAAACATGAGTCCAGGTACAACATCTCCTTTGGAAACTTGGGAGGGAGACTAGTACCCTACCACAAAACTAAACCGGTTCTTCAAAACAAAACCGATCCAGGCACGCAGAGGTTAAAAAACTAGAGAGTAGCTGGGTGGGAAGGGGGTGGAAGGGGGATGTTATCTGCACTGTGAATATTTTGTTTTTTGACTTGTTTTATCTTGATGTAATCTCAGCATGACGTTTGTAGAATTTGGAAGATTTCAATAAAAAGGATTATGCAAAAAATAAAAAATAAACTCCCAAATGTACTGTCAGTTTTTAGAAGACATGATTTTTATGCAGCTCCATCATATGCATAGAAGTATTCCACTGCTTGGATAGCCAGTAAAGGACTTAATCCCTTAAGGACTGTGCGATTTTTGTTTTGCGCTTTTGTTTTTTCCTCCCTTTATTCCAAGAGCCATAACTTTATTATTTCTCCGTTGAGTGTGTTTAATTAAAAATACATATCTAACTGTGATACATAAAAACAAAGGGACAAAGACACATTAAACAGTATTAAAAATGAGCAAATAGAAATATACAGTCCCTGATAGAAGTTATGTCGCTTATCCATGTTATGTAAATAAAAGCTTATAACCTGACATTAAATTCATCCATTGGTTTTTTAAATTACTCTTTTGAAAGCTGAAACCCTCCCAAATGTGGTTTAGGTTAAGAAAATAAATTGGCATCAATGCTGAAATATTGATGATTTAATGAACACAGAATGGTCAGATTTTGGCAAGACAAAAGCAGTGGCATAACAATCGCGGTCGCAGCAGTCGCGGCTGAGACTGGGCCCAGACCTGTAGGGGGGCCCTTGCCTCCCTGTAGGGGGGCTTGCGCCTCCAGCCACCTCCCACGACCGCGATCTCAGCTTCATGTGTTAGAGGAGAGGAGGCGAAGGGAGGGAAGCTTCCTGCTGCTGATCCCACTCTTCCTCTCCTCTCATCTGCTGCTGGCTCCCTGCTCTGCATGCTTCACTGGGGAGCCCGCGGCCAGCAGCATTAACAACCTCCCCGTTCGCTTACCCGCGGCTTGTCAGTAGCACCCACCACCCCCCCGCTCCTCACCCACGCCGGCGAGTAGCACCCCCCCTGCTCCACACCCGCGGCGAGAGGGTATACTGCACTCCTGGAGGGGCCCCGGTCTAAATATTGCACCGGGGCCCACCAGACTACAGTTACACCACTGGACAAAAGTTAAGTTTTGTCGCCTGGTCATATAATGCACCCAATCCTAGTTTACATCTTCACCTGTGCTCAGTAAATGATCAGTTAAATAGTGGGTGTGTATAAAAAGAAATCCAGCATCCCAGACCTTCACTTGAACTGCAACTTGAGCTCTGACAACATGCCAAAAATCCACCCTGCAACCAAAGCCTTGATTATCAAAAGACTGAAGACCAGATCCACTGCAGAGGTGGCAGGCACCTTTAATGTGTCTCAGCATCAAGTACAAAGAATTAAAAAAAGATTTGAAGAGACTGGAGATGTGTTTCACAAGCCCAGTCCCGGCAGACCACAAGACAAATGCTCAGGAGGAACGTTTGTTGGTTAGAAAATCAAAGCAAGCCCCTCTTCCACTGCAGCAGAGCTCCAACAGGCCTGGTCAACTCAAGTCCCTGTGTCAACTAGAACAGTTTGAAGGATTCTGTCTCGAAATGGCCTCCATGATCGAATCAGTGCCCAGAAGCCAGCACTAATCAAAAGGCAAATAAAAAGCTGTGTGGCATTTGCAAAGTCCCAGAGCCTGCTAAACAGATAGACGCTGGAAAAGTTGCAGAAGGTGGATTTCTCTGATGAATCTTCAGTAGAATTACACCACAACTGCCACAAATACTGCAGGAGACCTACTGGAGCCCATATGGATCCAAAATATACCCAGAAAACAGTTAAATTTGGTGGTGGAAAGATCATGGTCTGGGGTTACATTCAGTATGGGTGTGTGTGAAACATTTGCAAGGTGGAAGGCAATATAAGTAGCCTAAAATATCAAGACATTTTAGCTACCTCTTACATTCCAAATCATAAAAGGGGTCAAATTCTGTAGCAGGATGGTGCTCCATCTCATACATCCATCTCTACAACAAAGTTCCTCCAGGCAAAAAAGATCAAGGTGCTCAAGGACTGGCCAGCCCAGTCACCAGGCATGAGCATCATTGAGTATGTTTGGGGTAGGATGAAAGAGGAAGCTTGGAAGACAAAACCAAAGAATCTAGATGAACTCTGGGAGGCCTGTAAGACTGCATTCTTTGCTATTCCTGATGACTTAATATATTTTGTAAACCATTTTTGAACCGCATGGATGCAGTCCTTCAAGCTCATGGAAGTCACATAAAATATTAAATATGACTCTAATAGCACCACAACTTGATTCACCAATGTTATGCAACATATATTTGTATTTTAAGTTAATTACTTGTTTGAATATCACATTACTTTCTATGGGCGACAAAACTTTTGTCTTCCCAAAGTCTGACCATTCTGTGTTCATTAAATGATCAATATTTCAGCATTGATGCCAATTTATTTTCTTAACCTAAACCACATTTTGGAGGGTTTCAGCTTTCAAAAGAGTAATTTATACAACCAATGGATGAATGTAAAGTCAGGTTATAAGCTTTTATTTACATAACATGGATAAGCAACATAACTTCAGTCAGGGACTGTACAAGTTACATCTTACTTTGCAGATTTAGACCATTAACGGTGCCTGTCATGTATATAGATATAACTAACTATATCCTTCTTTTTAAAGAATATGCTGCCATATTGTTCCAGTCCCCCCAGGTTACCCCCCTAGCTTGTACTTTTGCAAATATATTCTTGGCAGTGTTCGAGGATTAAACTATCTACAGTCTGTCAAATCCTTTTCTAAAAAATGTAAAAAAAACTATTTTGACTACATGGATGATATATTCATGGTTTGGGAAGTTTCTGAAGAAGATTTTAAAAACGTTGTAGATTTCCTAAATACTCAAAATAAATTTAACATGTTTTTCACTTAAATTTTTGGAGGGAAAATCATCGATTTCTTGGCTGTCAAACTCTAGATTATTATGGAGGAATTCAAAGATCCGTGTACAAAAAACCATCTACGATAAAATTCTTATCTCCATTTCAATAGTGTTCATCTGATTCATACAAAACGCTAATTACCATACAGACAGTTCTTAAGATTTAAAAGAATAAATGATAACAAACAAAGCCACAAAACTGTGTAAGAAAAAAGTGCATCCAAATTTTAAATTTAGCCCTTTGCAGAATTTCATCAAATCAGACATTTATAAACATTGGCATGTGATTGAAAAAAAATACAGTTATATAGAAGGCAGGGTGGATCCCTCTCTTGTCACTTGATCTGCTTGTTCAAAATAGACTAAAAAATAAAAAAAACTTGGTTAGAAAATGAAGCGTTAATGGGCAATTATAGATGCAAGAATTCTCCTTTTTGCGTTTATCATAACATCAATAATCCCATAAAAATCGGGAATATATGGCACAAAGTAGAACGTTTCATTTCCTGTAAAACTAAATGGCTTGGCTACGCTATAACATGCCCTTGCCATCAGTACTACTTTGGTAAAACGATCAGGCCATTATATGTCAGATTCCGTGAGCACTATAATTCTCTTTTTCCTGGCAATAACTCTCCAAGACTGATTCAGCATATCAGAGCCTGCCATTCTGGAAATCCTGATATGCTGCAGTTCTTTGGGCTGGAAATAGTTCTTCCATCCCCTAATGGTGGAAATACTCCTAGAAATTTGTTAAGGAAAGAGGCACGGTGGATTATAGAGTTAGATGCTCTGGGATTAGCCGGGTTGAATGACTGGAACAATATGGCAGTATTTCTTTAAAAAGAAGGATATATCATGTTATATCTATGTACATGACAGGCACTGTTAATGGTCTAAATCTGCAAAGTAAGATGTATGTGGCACCCCAAGGGTTAATGTGCCACAGAAACATCAACAAAGGTTTAATCACAACACTACACTAGAAAGTGAGAGGAGCTTAGGTGGCACCTGCACTAGTGGGAGGAGCTAAGTTGTTTACCACAGAGCAGGAGTGACAGTTAGTTCAATTTGAGTCTGGAGCAGGAGCAGAGTCAAGTAGAAGTGGAGGTCCTGAGAGGTCTGAGGAAAGGAGACAGAGTAACAGAGGAACATCCCCGGGATAAAGAGTTACCCCAAACTTAACCCCGGAGAGGCGCTTAAGACGGATACCGGATCCGAGGCTGTGCCTGAGACAGGACAGTAAACACCGGCATAGTGTAGGTCCACCATCTTCACTGTACCATAGCAAAGCAACACGGAGGGGTCAGTGACACAGAGGACTCGAGTTGCCCAGCATATTGGTACCCGTGAGCAGAGACAGGGCCAGCAGTATAGCTACAAGCAGCAGCAGGGCCACACACAGCGCTTAAGTAGGAAGCCAAGGACCCGGTCAGGGTGGGAGCAACCTGGTACAGACTCCGTGGACAATACTGTGTTATACCATCTGCAAGTAAAGACTTGGAAAACAACAGAAACCGTGAATGTGTGTGATCCTTATACTGAAGCCCCACTTGCCCTCATATACTGCAATTACCTCTACTCTCATCATCTCTACTGCTATCCCTACTCTCCTGCAGCATCAATAACTATCCTCACAGACTTTAACTACTACTACCACTGCCCCGGGGAACCCAGTTCTGCCCACAGGAACTATTCCATCCAAGCTGCTATCCCATCATCCCCGGAGGTTCTGCAGCAGCGGCGGCCCCATTACTGGCCGCATATAGTGGGTGGCGTCACGAGTGACAAATCCCCTGTAAATAACCCCCCATTTTATTGTGCGGGCCCAGGACACGGTCCGGACCAGGACCGCCGTGACATCCCCCAGCAGTACCCCGGTCCGGCACCGAGTACCCCGTCCCAGTGGGCTCCACAACCTGGCGTCACGAACAGGATCTACCGTGCCCAGTACCGGGCATTGTATGCCGTGATTAGTGACTGTTTTAAATCTGCCGCCATTGCTGGGCGCGCGGCAAGCTGAATTGTAACTGCGCCACAGACACTGTAAATTTCAGAATCCGCCATTGCAGAGTGCGCGACGTGCGGGAAGAAAAACCGCTCACCGCTCTGACGTCATCCGGAAGGGAAGAGAATCCCTGGTGCGCAGCGGAACCTTTGTTAGACATCCGGACGGAAGACGGAGGGCGGATATTAACAAAGGGGGCCCAAGATGTCGCAGCCCGGTGCACAAGGCGGCGACGGAACAGCCGGTGGAGCTGCAGCGCCGGACCCAGCGATAGTACCCGGCGGTGCAGTGGCGCAAGGAACAGCATCCATAATGCCATTCCTGATGCCGTATACTCCAGGGGCAATGTGGCTGCCCCAGTACTCCGGTGAGCCTAATACACTAACTGACTTTATGCTAAAGATGAAGGAGTATTATGTGATGTACCCCCTCACTGAAGCCCAGCGTGTAGGAATGATAATGGGACAGTTAACGGGCAATGCACGGCATGAGGTTGCGTCCTGGCTGGACACAGATAAGGACACTGTAGAGCATCTAGCAGCCAGACTGAAAGCAACGTTTGAATCTGCTGCTGATACCCGGGCTAAGATAAGGTTCTTTGCATGCCACCAGAAACCTAAACAGAGTGCCAGAGACTTTGCCTTGAACCTGCAGAAAGCACTCAGAGCCCTTAAGCTGGCAGAACCTGCTTTAGCCCCGGGAGCTGATAAAATGCTATTTGACCAATTCATAGAGGGCCTCCATTCCCCTTCCCATCGAGGACAGTTAAGCATGATACTGCTGCAGAACCCTGACATGACATTTACTGAGCTGAAAGATAGAGCTATCCGTTTGCAGCAGCTGGAAGAGCCACGGGAGCTACCCACTGTCCTGGACATTGCAGCAGCATCTCAGCAGCCGGCAGCGCCAGCGACATCTGCCATGTCAGCAACTGCTGCTGAAACTGGAGAACTAATTTCTAATGCTGCAATCAATCAAAAGCTAGATGCCCTGACAGACACCGTGATCTCCATGGCCAAGGTCATCAAGGAACTGCGAGAGTCAAAGCCTGCACCCAAGACCAAGTCGGCGACCAGCAGAGAGGATGTCCAGTGGACGAGGCCCAGAAGATACCCAGCAGCAAGAGGACGACCTAGCGATCGCTATCAACCAGGTGGACAGCCCATTTGCCGCCATTGCCAGAAACCAGGCCATCTTGCTCGTGAGTGTCCTTTAAACGACGATTCCCTGGGCAGGCGGGCCGCTCCCCAGGAATGAACACTCAAGGCCCCTCAGCCTGGTATGACAGATTCGTGGGAGGAAAACCGGTGATCCCTATTGTGTTGGATGGTATTCCCTTTAGTGCCTTGCTGGATACCGGGTCCCAAATAACATCCATCCCACATGTTCTTTATAAAAGGTACTGGGCTGATTCAGACATTACTAATGCGCCAGATGACTTTAACTTTGAGGTATGGGCTAGTAATGGACAGGTAATACCAAAGGTTGGATTTAGAGAGATGAATATTCAGGTTGGGAAGGTAGAATTGCAGAACCATCGATGTTAACCGGCAAGAACGTGAACCCGTGATGCTGATAGGAATGAATGTAATTGAGAAATGTTTTTCCGAAGTGTTAAGTGTTTTGCAGCAAATCGCCGAGACTGCCGGAACTGGACAACAGAGGCTTCTGCACAAAGAGATCAAAGCTCTGATGTTGAAGCAACAGGTAGAAATCTTCGGAGGTGAGATCGGCAGTGTACGAGTAAGTGATCCAATACCCATTGTAATTCCTCCCAAAACTGAAATGTTGGTCTGGTGTAGAGCAGCAATAGGCATTAAGGGGCAAGACTATCAAGCCCTGGTAGAACCCGTGTACTCAGACAGTAGACCGACCATACTCACAGCGAGAGGAGTAGTTGACGTACACAGGGGAAGAGTGCCATTACGCCTATTAAACTGCGGAGAAGATGAGGTCACATTACCTAAGTATGCTACCATGGCTAAGTTGTACACGGTTGATAACAATAACATCACAGCCGCCGAGCCCTTGAACCCATCATGTCAGGCGGATGACAATGGCTCAGAGGAGAAGCTGGAGGATTGGTGCCAAAAGTTGCATGTAGGTACCAGTTCTACACCTCCCCGTCACAAGCATGGAGTATACCGGGTAGTGAAGGAATATGAACAAATATTCAGTAAACACCGGTTAGACTTTGGGCAGATTAAAGGGGTAGAGCACACTATACCCACAGGTAACCATCAGCCTATAAAAGGGAGGTATAGAACTTTACCACCAGCTCACTACCAAACCACCAAAGACATGCTCAGAGAGATGAAATCTGCAGAGGTAATAAGAGACAGTTGTAGCCCCTGGGCAGCACCTCTAGTGTTAGTTAAAAAGAAGGATGGGACCATGAGAATGTGCGTAGATTACCGGCAGATTAACCGCATCACTCATAAGGACGCATACCCATTACCTAGGATTGAGGAGTGATTAGCTGCATTAAAATCTGCTAACTATTTTTCCACCCTTGATCTGACTAGTGGGTACTGGCAGGTTCCTGTGGCCGAGGCCGACAAGAAGAAGACAGCGTTTACTACGCTGATGGGCCTCTGTGAGTTTAATTGTATGCCGTTCGGACTCTGCAACGCACCCGGGACCTTCCAACGTCTGATGGAGAGCTGCTTAGGACACAAGAACTTTGAAACTGTCCTTCTGTACTTAGATGACGTCATAGTCTATTCCAAGATGTATGAGCAACATCTATAAGATCTGGCAGAAGTGTTCGAAGCCCTATCGAAATATGGCATGAAGATCAAGCCATCCAAGTGTCATCTTCTCAAACCAAAGCTACAGTACCTGGGACACGTCGTGAGTTCAGAGGGAGTAGCACCGGATCCTGATAAAGTCACAGTGATAAGGGATTGGCCAAGACCTACAAACGTGAAAGAAGTGAGGCAATTCCTGGGCCTGGTAGGCGATTATAGAAGATTTATCAGAGGATTCACGAAGCTAGCAGCTCCTCTACAAGACATTCTAGTAGGACGATCAAAGAAGACTTCATCCTGTAATTTCCTGACACGGTGGGATGAGGAAAGAGAAGATTCCTTCAATAAGCTGAAAAGTGCACTGACGGGAGAAGAGATCCTGGCATACCCTGATTACTATTAACCCTTCATTCTTTACACGGATGCCAGCAACGTTGGACTGGGAGCAGTATTATCACAGATGCAAGGAGGCAAAGAAAGAGTTATTGCCTTTGCAAGTAGGAAGCTCCGGCCTACAGAAAGAAATCCCGAGAACTACAGCTCCTTCAAGTTAGAGCTACTGGCAGTAGTTTGGGCTGTGACTGAACGTTTTAAACATTACTTGGCAGGTGCAGAATTCACCATCTACACGGATAACAACCCGTTGACTCACCTGGATACAGCGAAACTAGGAGCTCTGGAGCAGCGATGGATAGCCCGGCTATCTAATTACAACTTTGTCATCAAATACAGAGCAGGTCGCAAGAACGGGAACGCAGATGCCTTGTCACGGATGCGGCACCTGAAAGACGTGGAAGAGGAACCGGAAGAGATTGAACTACCGGCCTTTTATCGTTCAAAGGTACAAGATTATCAACCCGGCGCCTACCAAAGAAAGCAGGGAGTAAATCTTAACCCGTTAAGACACTACGGATGGGCCGAAGCCCAAGATAATGATCCAGCCGTGAAGCTAGTGAAAGAACTGCTTACGCAACAACACGCATACCCTGATCAGAATGCCCCAGCTGAAGCTATACAGCTATGGAAAGATAGAGGCAAGTTGTTTCCTCATCAAGGGAAGCTCTGCAGAACGTATACCAATCCTAAAACGCATGAACTAGTCTGGCAGATAATCGTGCCCAAGAGAGCCACTCAAATGGTCTTAGAAGCTTATCATGACGGTGCAGGTCATTTTGGATGGAAGAAGTTAGAAGCGATCCTGAGAGAAAGATTTTATTGGGTTGGCATGAGAAAATCCATTGAACTATGGTGCAGAAGATGTGCCGCATGCAACCTCAGAAGGAAAGATCCACAGAAAGCTCCGCTTCAACCAATAGTAACCAAGCAGCCACTCGAGCTAGTCGCATTAGACCACGTCAAGTTGTCACCAAGCCGGTCAGGCTATGTCTATGCCTTAACCATTGTGGACCATTACTCACGCTTCTTAGTGGTGGTACCAGTCAAAGATCTGACAGCGAAGACGGCAGCAAAAGCATTCCAGACGCATTTCTGTAGACCACATGGTTACCCAGAACAAGTCCTTGCAGACCAAGGTCCAGCTTTTGAATCAGAACTATTCAAGGAATTCTGCAATATGTACGGTTGTAAGAAGATTCGCACAACAACGTATCATCCTCAAACAAATGGTTTATGCGAGAAAATGAATCATATTGTAATTGAACTGTTAAAGACCATACCAGAATCAGAAAGAAACCAGTGGCCAGATAAATTACCTGACTTGGTAGACTTATACAACCATGTACCCATGAGTTCTACAAACTGCACTCCAGCATACCTTATGCGTGCAAGACCCGGTAAATTACCAATTGATCTAGAAATGGGAATCGTAAAACCAGATACAGAAGTAGAAGAAGAATCAGATTGGGATACCCAACATCAGAAACAGTATCAACAAGTTCAAGAATGTGTAGAGAGAAATCTTCAGCAAGCAAGAGCAAGACAAGAGAAGACTTTTAACAAACTTGCTCAAGCAATGCCATTACAAGAAGGTGATCAAGTTCTCAAGAGAAAGAGACGCACTGACAAACTGGATAATCAGTGGGAAACCGTCCCATACACAGTCTTACCATCTAACTTAGACAATGTTAAAACCTGTTTGATAAGCAAAGATGAAGGAAGAACGTCAGCAGTCATATCTCGTGATCAGCTAAAATTGTGTCCTGAAACACTGAAGACACGTGAAGTCGTAGAACCCGTACAGGTCCAACCTATTAAAGAAAAAGAAGAAGTATTCCACACGGTACTAGGAGATTTTCCCAAAACATGGCCAAATTACCATGGAGCAGTTGTCGTACCAATGATTGCATTCCCTTCAATGGTGGAACCAACACCAGAACCTGTGTTACCTGAAGAAGTCCCAAGACCTGAAGAACTGGAAGTAGAACCTGTAGAGGAAGAATCAATTCCTGGTCCCAGTGAGCTTGCCAGTCCTACAGTCAGATCTTCATCTAACATAGTACCAAACACTGCCAATAGGTACATGCCTACCAGCACCAATAGGCTACATGCAAGTAGTATACCCATTTTACGCAGATCCGAGCGTAGTACCAGAGGTCAGTTACCAGCTAGGTACAGGGATTAAAAGGTCAAGTTAACTGTAAAATATAAATATGTTTGTGTAAATATAGATTGAACCCGGTAAACAAATGTACATAGTTAATGCAACGTTAAAAAAGCCCAGTACCTACAGAGACTATCCTGTATGAACTTCTTGCATATTCTTCAAACTTTTTCCTTTTTATTTTATTTTTATGGACCATACTACCACGGACTGGTTGTGGTATAAACTTTCTTATATATTCATCAGCCCGGAGGCGAAAGACTAAACCCCCGGAAAGACTGCTTTTTGAATTTTTTGACTGTTTTTGAAGTTTAGTGATTTTTGTGATTTTTGTGATTTTTAAGTCTTTGTAAATATTAATTGTATTAATTGTTTGTTCTTTATTGTTCCACAGTCCCGGAGTACTGTCTTTAACTAAGGGGGAATGTGGCACCCCAAGGGTTAATGTGCCACAGAAACATCAACACAGGTTTAATCCCAACACAACACTACACTAGAAAGTGGGAGGAGTTTAGGTGGCACCTGCACTAGTGGGAGGAGCTAAGTTGTTTACCACAGAGCAGGAGTGACAGCTGGTTTAGTTTAGTCTGGAGCAGGAGCAGAGCAAAGTAGAAGTGGAGGTCCTGGGAGGTCTGAGGAGAGGAGACAGAGGAACAGAGGAACATACCTGGGATAAAGAGTTACCCCAAAAACTTGACCCGGGGAGGCGCTTAAGACGGATACCGGATCCGAGGCTGTGCCTGAGACAGACAGGACAGTAAACACCGGCATAGTGAAGGTCCACCATCTTCACAGCACCATAGCAAAGCAACACGGAGGGGTCAGTGACACAGAGGACTCAAGTTGCCCAGCATATTGGTACCCGTGAGCAGAGACAGGGCCAGCAGTATAGCTACAAGCAGCAGCAGGGCCACACACAGCGCTTAAGTAGGAAGCTAAGGACCCGGTCAGGGTGGGAGCAACCTGGTACAGACTCCGTTGACAATATTGTGTGATACCATCTGCAAGTAAAGACTTGGAAAACAACAGAAACCGTGAGTGTGTGTTATCCTTACACTGAAGCCCCACTTGCCCTCATATACTGCGATTACCTCTACTCTCATCATCTCTACTGCTACCCCTACTCTCCTGCAGCATCAATAACTATCCTCACAGACTTTAACTACTACTACCACTGCCCCGGGGAACCCAGTTCTGCCCACAGGAAATATTCTATCCAAGCTGCTATCCCATCATCCCCGGAGGTTCTGCAGCAGAGGCGGCCCCATTACTGGCCGCATATAGTGGGTGGCGTCACGAGTGACAAATCCCCTGTAAATAACCCCCCATTTTATTGTGCGGGCCCGGGACACGGTCCGGACCAGGACCGCCGTGACATACCCCAGCAGCACCCCGGTCCGGCACCGAGTACCCCGTCCCAGTGGGCTCCACATGTAATATGTATTTTTCTATTTGCTAGTTTTAATACTGTTTAATGTGTCCCTTTGTTTTTCTGTATCACAGTTTGATATTTGTTTTTATTAAACCCAGTTGAATGTAGGCGGTGACAATAGTGAGGGTTTCCTCGCACTTGCTCAGTTAAAGGAATTGATGTCACCTTCCCCAATAGGACCCATAGAAGCGCCACTTGGTGTGAAATGGTTCACCGTCGTCCATTATTCCTGTCTCTCTCCCTCCCTGCACAGCTTGCTATGGCTTCAACTGCAATAAAAGAATACTTTGAGCATCACCTGGGTGAGTGCTGCAGTTTCCTTTCTTTGAAACACTTGAAATAGTTATTTAAATACTTTCATGACCAAAAAAGACAAAAGGATTCCAAGAGTGATACCTTCTTTGGCAAATCAGAAAAAAATATTTGTGCAAGCTTTCAGAGAACAGAACAGAGGTTCCTTTATAAAAATGTATAAAGAGAGCCTGTCATCAAGATTTAACATGTTAAGAGTAAAGATATAGCTATAATGGCTCAGTTATACTGATTTTCTAGATACCTGTAGTGAAGAAATCTGCAGCCTGGTTCTTGTTTACTTCATGATAGTTCTGGTGCAATATCCTTTTCATGCATCAAGGTAAAACTGTGGGGCAAAACTGCGGTTCTGCCATGGTCCGTCTGTGCTTGTACGAGCCTCTCTTTTTAAATTTTGTGTTAGAACCACCGGCAGCAAGTTCAGCGCTTGCACACATTCATCTCTCCGCAATCTTCAGCAAAATAGCAAGAATGACGCATACACACACAGATATCCAACGGACTTTAGCAAATTGGAGATGTTGTTGGCTCATGTGCAGATTCGGGCCTCGGCTCAATGATAAGCTGAGATCTCATTTCAAAAAGAGGGTCATAAAAATCTAGAGAGGCCGTGGTGACAGAGTCACTACCAACAGTCCCACCCCAATACACAAAAAAGACATTGCACCAAAATTTCTATAATGAATAAAACAAGAGCCAGGCTATGGTTTTCCTCACTACAGGTATCTATTAAACCAGTATAACAGGACCATTATGACTATAGTTTTATTTTAACATGATAAATCATGATAACTGGTTCTCTTTAAATGAATTACTGAGACAACAGTTCAACATTTAAAAGAAGTTACAACAGGACATTTGTGCATGATTTGTACTTGAAGATGACCCTTAAAAATAATATTAAATTAGGGGTTTTGTTACAAATTGAAATGGGATGGGAAATATGGCCTTAGGAGTTTAGGAATCTGGAATCTGTCCAGTGGAAGTGTGAATTATTTCATTGTAGTAAATCTTAAATCAAGGTGTGAAATCAGCGACCTCGCCAGCGATATCTCAGGTGTGTGAAAAGCAGCAGCGACGGGGCCCCTGCTGCGAGGTCGCTGATCGTTACACATATTTGACCATTTTTTGCTCGTTGGTTGCCTGCTGTGCTGCACACATCGGCATGTTTGACGGCGGGAGACCAAAGAGCGCCGCCCGTACAGGGAGCCAGCACGGGCAGCAGCACCGCCACCAGCCACAGCCACAGAGCTGTGCAACCTGCCGTGCAGTGCACGCTGGGACATGTAGTCATAAGACTACATATCCCAGTGTGCACTGCACGGCAGGGGGCACAGCGCACCCGATGTGTAACTAGGGTACACATCGGGTAACTAAGCACAGCGCAGTCCTAGTTACCCACTGTGTACTCTGGTTACCAGCCTGTAAGTGGGAGAAGGCTGGTAATCAAGGTGCACAGCGGGTAACTAGGACAGCGCTATGCTTAGTTACCCCATGTGTACCTTAGTAACCAGTCTTTCCCGCTTACTCAGCAATGTGGAGGTCGGCTCCCTGTTGCAGAGGAGATATTCCTGTTTGACTGCTCTCCAGCGACCACACAGCGATGTTCCGGGGATCCTGGTCATTGTCGGGAACGCTGGAGCATTGCTGTGTGTGAAGTACCCTTTAGACTGAGTCATTTTGTCAATGACGTGAATATTCTTAGTGACTTGAATTCTCACCCTCAATGTCTCATAATCTCAAATACAAGAAGCAGTTTTCACCCAAGATACACAAAGAAATATATCATCTACAGTCAGGCACTGAGATATATTTGCACATGTCCACATTGGGAATATAGAAAACTACAACCACTATCACTGAGTAATATATTGCTATAAAATTGATACCATTCACTGGTTGTAATAGAAGAACAGATCAGAAGAGCCAAAAGGATCCAAAGGAAAAGACTTCTGGATTACAAACATGAGGAGGATAACAGGGCATATTTTGAGATTACATACAACACCCAAGAGCATCCTAAGTAGGGATGGGCGAATCTACTCGCTAGGACTCGTTACTCGGCGAGTAGTAAGGGACTCGCAGGACTCGGTACTCTACGAGTTTCCCAGTGATTACTCGCGAGTCTAATGCAAATCAATATCAATCCTAGTTTTGTCAGAAACGCTGACATAGGATTGCCATTGTTTGCATTAGACTCGCGAGTAATCACTGGCTACTGTGCCAGTGATAGCAGGGAAACTCGCAGATAACTGCTGTTTCTTTGCGAGCCAGTCCAGCTGTCTTCTCTGTGCAGCTCCAGGGTCCTAGAGCCCGCCTGCTCACAGACATGATGTAGCAGTGCTGAGATTGTTCTCAGTCTGCTCATTCCCTGTGTACAGACATGAATGTCTGTGCACAGAGATGATGTAGCAGAGCTGAGATTGTTCTCAGTCTGCTCATTCCCTGTGTACAGACATGAATGTCTGTGCACAGAGGTGATGTAGCAGTGCTGAGATTGTTCTCAGTCTGCTCATTCCCTGTGTACAGACATGAATGTCCGTGCACAGAGATGATGTAGCAGTGCTGAGATTGTTCTCAGTCTGCTCATTCCCTGTGTACAGACATGAATGTCCGTGCACAGAGATGATGTAGCAGAGCTGAGATTGTTCTCAGTCTGCTCATTCCCTGTGTACAGACATGAATGTCTGTGCACAGAGATGATGTAGCAGAGCTGAGATTGTTCTCAGTCTGCTCATTCCCTGTGTACAGACATGAATGTCTGTGCACAGAGATGATGTAGCAGAGCTGAGATTGTTCTCAGTCTGCTTATTCCCTGTGCATAGACATCTATATTTATGCACAGGGGATGTAGCAGAGAGGACATCGCGTTTTGGACTGCGTCGGACGGAAGAGGATTTTTTTAATTAAAGATGGAGTCCCTAATGGCTTTTTTTTTTATTTCTAATAAAAAATTTTCCTTGTGTTGTGTTTTTTTTAAAACAATTTAATAGAAATTCATGGTGGTCATGTCTAATATTGGCGTGACCGCCATAAATTTCGGGCTTAGGGCCAGCTGATAATACAAAGCTGGCCCTAACCTCTTTATTACCCAGCGTGCCACCGCTACCAGGGCCGCTGGAAGAGCGGGGTTCAGCGCCAGAGGATGGCGCTTCAATGAACGCGCCATCTTCTGGGGCGGCTGCGGGCTGCAATTTGCAGCGGGGGGTGCCCAGAAAGCTTGGGCCTCCCTGCGCTGCGGATTCCAGCCCCCAGCTGCTTAGCTGTACCTGGCTAGACATAGAAATTGTGCGGAGCCCCACGCGTTTTTTTTAAATTATTTCATGAATTTCAGAGTCAGAGTCTCAGAGTCAGAATCTCAGAATTTCATGAAATAATTAAAAAAAAATGCGTGGGGCTCCGCGCAATTTCTATGTCTAGCCAGGTACAGCTAAGCAGCTGGGGGCTGGAATCCGCAGCGCAGGGATGCCCAAGCTTTCTGGGCACCCCCCGCTGCAAATTGCAGCCCGCAGCCGCCCCAGAAGATGGCGCGTTCATTGAAGCGCCATCCTCTGGCGCTGAACCCCGCTCTTCCAGCGGCCCTGGTAGCGGTGGCACGCTGGGTAATAAAGAGGTTAGGGCCAGCTTTGTATTATCAGCTGGCCCTAAGCCCGAAATTTATGGCGGTCACGCCAATATTAGACATGACCGCCATGAATTTCTATTAAATTGTTTTAAAAAAAACACAACACAAGGAAAATTTTTTATTAGAAATAAAAAAAAAAAGCCATTAGGGACTCCATCTTTAATTAAAAAAATCCTCTTCCGTCCGACGCAGTCCAAAACGCGATGTCCTCTCTGCTACATCCCCTGTGCATAAATATAGATGTCTATGCACAGGGAATAAGCAGACTGAGAACAATCTCAGCTCTGCTACATCATCTCTGTGCACGGACATTCATGTCTGTACACAGGGAATGAGCAGACTGAGAACAATCTCAGCTCTGCTACATCATCTCTGTGCACGGACATTCATGTCTGTACACAGGGAATGAGCAGACTGAGAACAATCTCAGCACTGCTACATCATCTCTGTGCACGGACATTCATGTCTGTACACAGGGAATGAGCAGACTGAGAACAATCTCAGCACTGCTACATCAGGCAGCAGGCAGGCTCTAGGACCCTGGAGCTGGCAGCCTGTACAGAGGAGACAGGATCTTATCTGTGCGAGTCAGCGATTACTTACAAAGTAAACTAGCAATGCAAATAAATGACAAAACTAGGATTGCTTCAGGCTGAAGCTTCCGAGACACATCTGCGATTTGTAAATCTCACACTACTCGCTATTACTCGCTTCCCCATTCATTAACATTGGACTCGCTAGACTCGCAACGAGTAGCGAGTCCTGGGCTCGGACTCGCTAGAGTCAAGCGATTCCGAGTAATTTAGGATTCGCCCATCACTAATCCTAAGTCAAATTGCTGCTCATCTTCAACCCAAAAAAAACACACATGGAAGTAAATTTTCCCCGAACTATAACTGCTCTTGTACAAACAGCCACTTAAGAACTGTCCTCATCAGAAGTGTCTTCTGATCGGGTCATTCCATGTCAAGTGATCCAAAAATGAATATTTTTTTTCCCTGACGTCCTCAGATTTTTAAAAAATTTTTTCTATCTGAAGAACAACTTTATCTAATTACAAAAAAAAAGTTTTGAATTTTTTTCTTTATCTGTTAATTTTTTACAGATTTTTAAAGTTTTAAAAAAGTGCGAATTTTGGCCTGGTATGGCTTTACATTTTCTATCATATCTCGGGCTAGAAATAAGATAGAGAAACAAAATAAACACCAATCTACTCAGAACTGTCCAGGCTTTCATCAGATATGTCACAAGGGGATATTTGTTAATATTTTACCCATGTGATCGCAAGCGCAAAACTTTAAAACGCATTTCCGAAAAATCGGCGCGCTTTAAATATTTCAAAAACTGCCCATGTGTCTGCTATGCTCTTAGCCACATCTGTACCAAATTTCAAGTTGGGATCGCAATGGGATCATATTTTAACATATTTTACTAGTAAGAGCGTCAATGGGTCATTCCATATCAAGTGATCTAAATATGAATATTTTTTTTTACCTGACGTCTTTAGATTTTTTTTTTTTTTTTCCTTTATGAAGTACTACTTTAGTTAATTACAAATTAAAAGTTTGGAATTTTTTTCTTCATCAGTTAATTTTTTACAGAGATTTTTAAAGTTTAAAAAAAGGGTGAATTTTGGCCTGGTACGACTTTAAATTTTTTTTATCTCAGGCTAGAAATAAGATAATGAAGTGGGAGAGGCATCATTTTACTCAGAACGGTAACAGCTTTCATTTGAGATGTTACAAGACTATGTTTCTTTATATCAAATTCAAACTATTGACGGGCAATTGTGAAAAAATGACTGTGTTCTTGGTGACTTTTGAATTGACACTATAATAGTTAAATATTTTGCACTTCGGTCCAATGAATGCGTCCATGGGGTCAAGCTGGGACAGAGTCATCACAAATTAGCCTTATTTGCAGATGACCTGCTACTTTACATCTCCCAGCCCCTGGTCTCCATCCCTTCGGTCTTAATGGAGTTTGAACGGTTCGGACAATTGAGCAACTTTAAAGTGAATTGCTCCAAAACCGAGGCACTCAATATTTCTTTGCCTGGAGAATTGGTTTCTCATCTATCTAAACAGTTCCCATTTAAATGGAAAGTAGAAGCCATTAAGTACTTGGGAGTCCTTATACCAAAAGATCTTAAACAAATATTCAATTTAAATTATCAACCCCTTTTGACTAACGCGGAATCGGCATTTACCTCCTATAGACAATTAAAGCTATCCTGGTTCGGGAGAATAAACGTAGTCAAGATGGATGTCTTGCCCCGACTCTTATATACTTTTCAGACAGTTCCTGTTCTATTGGATAGAGGTTTCCTCTCCAAAATGCAATCTATGATCCTTAGATTTGTCTGGGGGGGCAAGAGGTCCAGATTGCGAATGAATATCCTATCCTTGCCCGAGACCAGAGGAGGGGTTGGACTACCCAACATACGAGCGTACTTTGAGGCTTCCTCTCTTGTTAGAGCTCTAGATTGGCATTATCATGCGTCCTCCAAGAAATGGGTAGGGGTGGAGCAAGAGGGTTTGGGGATTCCGCTGAAACACCTGCTTTGGATTTCCCCTAAAGACTCCACAGACCTAGTACCTTTGACAGACATGACCAGAAACACCTTGAAGGTATGGCACCTAGTGACGAAAACCCTCCGCTTAAACGACAGACTTAGCCCTTTGACTCCCCTTTTTTCCAACCCATCTTTCCCACCCAGATTTGACAGGCAGAGATTTTTATGTTGGCGGATTGTGGATGACACCCGAGTAGGACAGACTCTGTCCAGTGGTGGTTTGCCCCCGATGGCAGAGCTACAACTCAAAGAACCTACGAGACCTCTTAAGTGATTCGAATTTCTCCAATACAGAGCATAATTATATTCAGCTGACCACTCTTGCAGGGTAAGATTGACGCCCAACGTATTGGAGAGGTTATTCCAACTGGAGGCTCCACCGAGGCGCAAAATATCATTTCTATACCAGGCCTTAGGGTCCATGAGAGAGCAGGGCACCCTTTACTTCCAACGTGCTTGGGAGAGGGAATTGGGGTGTAGCATTTCAGAAGCTAATTGGCAGAAATGCTTTATATTTACTCACTCACTAGCTAGCGCTTGTTCTGCACAAGAAAGAAGCTATAAGCTGCTCACTAGATGGTACTTGTGCCCGACGACACTCCGGAACATGTTCCCTGGAACCCCTGATACCTGCTGGCGCTGTGGGGAAGAGAAGGGTACAATGATACACATTTGGTGGAGTTGTGGGGAAATCCGGCGGTTCTGGTCTGAGGTTTTCAATGCATACGCCTGGATAACAGGTAAACAAGCCGAATGCTGCCCAGAATCGGCAATGTTATCCATTTTTCCAGGTCCTATTGGGCTACAGAAGAGGGATATTCTCCGCTTTTGCATCTCGGCTGCTCGTGCTGTGATCCCGAGGTTCTGGAAATCAAGCCGGGCTCCATCTCTACTTGATTGGTTCAAAGAATTGATGGACACATATCGAATGGAGGAGCTCGCAGCTGATGCGTCGGGATCTCGGAACAAATTCTTAGGGATTTGGGTTGAATGGATTCTTTTTCACGACTCTGCAGAATTTAGGAGTATCTTTTCCAGCACAGATAATATGGCTCGACCTCTGGCTGATGGGGAGCCAGTGGGATGAGTACCCTTTCTCCTTCCCATACCTCACCCGTCCCCCCCCTCCTTTTTTTCTTTTTTTCTTACGTGGCTTTTCTTTCCCAGTATAACTTTTTCTAATGGTTTTTTGTTTCTTCTCTCTCTCTCTCTTCTTTTCTATCTCTCTTTTCTTCCCATCTGATACATTCAGTCTAGGTATTTCCTTTCTACGCCTATACCTTCAGAATTCTAGTGAACATTAGACAGGTATCGAAAACTCTGAGCTGTGAGTAGATCATTAATATTTCGGCCTTCCTTTCCGGTACACCAGTCGATAGACTATTCCAACTAGGCCTCAACGGGTAATGACCCACTTACGTGGTCAACCTGTTAGAAGGGGCCAAGTAATAAAAATCATTCTGCTGGGGCTGCTTGTCCCCTTGACATCAGAACATCTCAAAACCCTGAGAAAGGTTGTATACTTGAGTGTTTGGAATTATATTTAGATTGTAGTATATATTGCACCAGAGATAAGCGCAAAAGTAAATTTGCAGCTTATCTTAAAGTTACTAATAACTTTGTGAATTCTCTTTTTGTATATTTTATATGTCTCAAGATTTTGTTAAAAGATTGAATGTATGTCTTTCATATGTTTTTTCAAAATTTAATAAAAATGAGATTAACCATAGTTAAATATTTTAAAATATGATCCCATCACGATCCCAACTTGAAATTTGGTACAGATGTGGCTAAGAGCATAAAAGACACATGGGCAGTTTTGGAAAATTTTTATTAAAATGTTTTTTTCGGAAATGCGTTTCAAAATGTTGCGTTTGCATTCGCATAGGTAAAAAATTAAAATTAACAAATATACTCTTGTGACATATCTGGTGAAAGCCTGGACAGTTCTGAGTAGAATGGTGTTTATTTTGTTTCTCTATCTTATTTCTAGCCCGAGATAAACAAAATTTAAAGTCGTACCAGGCCAAAATTCACCCTTTTTTTAAACTTTAAAAATCTGTAAAAAATTAACTGATGAAGAAAAAAATTCCAAACTTTTAATTTGTAATTAACTAAAGTAGTACTTCATAAAGGAAAAAAAAAAAAAAAATCTAAAGACGTCAGGTAAAAAAAAATATTCATATTTAGATCACTTGATATGGAATGACCCATTGACGCTATTAATAGTAAAATATGTTAAAATATGATCCCATTGCGATCCCAACTTGAAATTTGGTACAGATGTGGCTAAGAGCAAAGCAGACACATGGGCAGTTTTTGAAATATTTAAAGAGCGCCGATTTTTCGGAAATACGTTTTAAAGTTTTGCGCTTGCGATCACATGGGTAAAATATTAACAAAGATCCTCTTGTGACATATCTGGTGAAAGCCTGTATAGTTCTGAGTAGAATGGTGTTTATTTTGTCTCTCTATCTTATTCCTAGCCTTAGTTATGAGGAGAAACGTAAAGGCAGGCAACAGCGAAATTCACACTTTTTCCGAACTTTGAAAATCATTTAAAAAAAAAATAAATTTTTTAAAAAATTTTTCTCTTCACATTTTGCATTGTCTGACATGCTATTATCAAATAACAAAATCTCAAAAGAATTAAAAATATAGAGGTAATAATCATTGGTTCACTTGACATGGAATGACCCGATCATCATTAGCGATTGGTCCATTCACCTGCAACTAGAAAAATGCAGGACTTGTAACTAGTGATGGGCGAGTCCTAAATTACTCGGAATCGCTTGACTCTAGTGAGTCCGAGCCCGGGACTCGCTACTCGTTGCGAGTCTAGCGAGTCCAATATTAATGAATGGGGAAGCGAGTAATAGCGAGTAATGTACGATTTACAAATCGCAGATGTGTCTCGGAAAGCGCTCGCATTGCCGTTTTGGAAACCCGACTCGCAACTGTTTTTTGCTGCTGTGTCCGAGGCCAAACTCGCATGTGTTTGTCTTATTTGCAGGTAGGAGAGCAGCAACGCACTGGTCTGCCACAGAGAAAATAAAGCTGAAGGGGTTATTTTGACCCAAAATCTATCAGGTGCAAAAAATAAGAAATAGTAAGCCTCTGACTTCAGCTATTAGGAAAGTTGAGTGAGTAAGCTAAGGCTGCCTTTACATTTGCAGATGCCTCCGCATCTGCGGAGGCATCTGCAAGCCTCTGCATGCAGACCGCAGACCCTATCTTTATAATGGAGCGCACGGTGTCTGCAGATGCTTGCAGACCGCCGTGCGCTCCCATTGCCCGCCATGAGTGATCTGTGCGCAGGCGGATGCCTGCACACAAATCACACACTCTCGCCCGCACCAGGGACGCAACATGTCGCGTCCCTGGTGCGGACGAGAGTGTGTGATCTGTACGCAGGCATCCACCTGCGCACAGATCACATATAGGAGTGAATGGGAGCGCACGGTCATGCGCTGTCAAGCGCAGCACCGTGCGCTCCCATTATAAAGATAGGAGCTGGCGGCCGCTGCGCACACATTGCGGATCCCCTCTGCAGAACGCTGCGGAGGGGAACGCTAATGTGAAGCCAGCCTAAGCTATGAGGTCGGTCCTGTGTGCACTGTAAGGCTGCTCCTCCCTGCCTGCCTGCCTGTCTGCCTACAGTCCTCTACACAGTACTCCTCTGTCCTCCTGGTAGCTCTCAGAAGAGCTGTTTGGGTTAAATATAAGGAATCTTGAAGTTTCCCTACACTGACTGACACTCCCTATGATCTGCTCCAGCATCTACCTCACCCTGCACTAGGCTCAGATCGTCACTGGAATGTGGAGGAAATGGCGGTGGCAAGGCTTATATAGAGCCTCGCCTCTCATACATGACATAGGCATCACGATGGACAGAAGCCAATCATAGTCCTGCCACAACCAACATGGCTGTGGCATTACTGAATATGATTGGCTAACATGCTTGTCCATCTTCACAAGTTTTCTGACCTAACACGCTAGGCTGTCTCGGAAGCTTTGTCGGAACATAACAGATTCTGTATTCGCGAGTCCCGAATACAGTTTTCAGGACTCGGATTCGTAGACTCGCTCAGACTCGCTCAGACTCGCTCAGACTCGCTGCTGACAGCGTGTATCCGTGAAGCAGTGCGATTGTTTAAACGATTTGGGGAGATTCAAGCTACATAGCGATGTGATATAGCGAGTCTAGCGAGTGAGAAAAGTAAACTCTGACAAAACTAGGATTGCCATTGACTTGCATTGGACTCGTTACTGTGCGAGTAATCGCTGGGAAACTCGCAGAGTACCGAGTCCTGCGAGTCCCTTACTACTCGCCGAGTAACGAGTCCTAGCGAGTAAACTCGCCCATCCCTACTTGTAACCTCATATTATTAATAAACACAATACACATACCCATTACAAAAAAGGACTTTTCATGTACATCCTCCAATATGGATTACAGAACACTGTGCATAATGCGACCTGAAGGAACCTGTATTGGGAAACTTAACAAAAACAAGGAATATAATAATAATATATTATATTTATTCAACTCTATAGCACCATTAATTCCACAATGCTTTACATACATCAGCAACACAGTCCTCATTAGGGCTCACAATCTAAATACCTTATCAGTATGTCATTGGAGTGTGGGAAGAAACAGGAAAACTTAAGAGAAATAGATGCAAACATGGGGAGAACATTTAAACTCCTTGCAGATGTTTCCCTTATGGTCCCTTTACACGCCGCCACAGGAAGATAGAAACCGCCAGGCATCGGACACAATTGTGCCTGTTGCCTTGAAAAGACCACGATGTGGCGGCGTATAATTCAGGACTTTCCTTCCTGTGTCTTCGGATACCTGTGTCTGGGCCGTGCTCAAAAACAAGAAGGCATAATCCCTATGGTGGCGGCGTGTAATCGGGGCACAGGCAAGGTATTTGCGTGCCCTAGTGAATTCCCTGGGGCGTGCCACAGCGTCATGTATACCACGCCCCATCAGCTATCATTGGTTGGGGCTACTGTGTAACCATTGGCTATCCCTGCACAGGGCGCCATATTCAGTGAGCTGACCAGTCACACTCCACATTTTCCATGGCGTCATGTATTAGCCAGCCTTCCTGCGCTGGCAGGCCAATCATGATGCTATTGCATTGTCCAATCACCGTACGAGCGTCGCGTAATACACAACTCTGGCACGCCTATGTACTTACGCTGCGCAATATGTACGCCCATATTCCCTTGTGGTAGCGGCGTGTAAATCAGGGAAGGTGCTCCACAGAAGGTAACCCGCGGAACCCCTCGGCACTTCCGGGGAACGCAAATACCTTCTGTGGAGCACTTTGTGGTGGCATCTATATGCGGCACCAGGGATCGTTAGGCACCGTTACAAACGCACACGTGCACGTGCGATGCCTGCCTGTTGCTGGCCTCCGTGGCGGCGTGTAAAGGTACCATTACAGGAATTCCAATGCTGCAAGACTGAAAGACAAAAATATAAACACTGGTGTGGAGACACGGGGGTCAGTGGGTGCTCTCATCCACTGGCCCGTCAGCCTTTAGAAAGACCGCATTGACCATGGCTCATTCACTGAACATCCGAACTCCTTAACCGTGGGCAGAACATTACTCAGATAACACAAGTTGAGGGAACCACATAATAATAAGGCTTTATTGGATCCCCAGCAGTCAAAGGCATATAACACATAACCAAGCAAAACACAAATATAACATGCAACAGAGTCTCATCATTACACTGGCTCACCAGAGATTAGAATGTTTGTGCCTCTGGGTTTCCAGGGCCACTTACTCCAATCTAGCAGCTCCCCGCCATCGGCGGGCACCCACCGAGGAAGGAATAGCGGCAAGCGTAGGAAGCTAACCGAGCACATCAAAGTCTGTAGCCAGGTGACCAAAATGTCTTAACCTGGATATCTTCCTAAAGTAATCTCTGGTGCACCTCTAGTCAGGGGCCAAAGCCCCGAACACTCAACTCAGGACATTGGGGTCTTCCAAGATTGGTGGAAAAAAGACTGTTTTCTTATTGGCTGGATTTCATGCTGCATACTTAATTCTCTTTGAGTCACACCATCTCTGATAGAGGGGGTGAGGGTGTCAGGTAATTTACATTAAATTAGCAAAACACAAACTTTGGACAATGGGACTCTGAATCGTTTGGCAGGAAACAATATCCCAGCAAACATGAGATAGCCAACAAAAGACCAATAAATCTGACCATGTTAAGAAATTTAACCCCCTGGTATACATTGAGAAAGCTATGTTGTCACAACCAGAACTCTA
Source organism: Allobates femoralis (assembly GCA_033576535.1). Taxonomy (NCBI): domain Eukaryota; kingdom Metazoa; phylum Chordata; class Amphibia; order Anura; family Aromobatidae; genus Allobates; species Allobates femoralis. The sequence goes on from JARQOC010000003.1 coordinate 158,800,774, forward strand.
CAGAGTGCCACTGTTTATATCTTTGTAGTTATACTGTGTTTTTCAATAAGGACCTGTTCACACTTGTTGGATGTGCGGGCCATGACATGATGAGGAATGAGCTCGACTGGACACACCTGTGGATGACTTCTACAGGCCTGCATAATTTGAAGAGGACCAAGACTGAAACACTGTGGAGCATCACCCCAATGACTGAAACAGAAGGTCTGTGAAGTCTTCACTAAATGCTAAAAAGTGTTTATTATACTGGGAAGTTTTGTTTGAGAATGCCATCTTAGTGAAGCACATTGAATCACTAAAAAGACAATGTCAAATTAAATTTGACCATTAAAATTTATTGAAATGCTATTAATTCATTCCAGTCCTTACTTATGGCCCAATCCTGGTAGATGGCCACTGTCCTGTTACTATATATGTGATCCCCCATCATGCCACACACTTAAAAACACTTACATGTCTGGCAAGAATTAGGAGACCACTGCACAGTTTTCTAAAAATCACCATCTCTACATGTCTGGCATCCATTCCAGTGTCAGTTGAATTCCAACCAAAGTACACCTCATTCTACTTAATGTGCTTCTGATTAGGTGATCATCTGAACCAAATCTTATTTAATGAGGGAAAGTGTAAAAAACACTGCTGTGGTCTTCACAATACTCTTGCAAAATGACAAGCTGGATGAACAAACAAGTGCTAGGAATAGACCAAAAGTAATTTGAATGAAAAAATAACTTTTAACCATGCCAAAGGAGTTGAAATGAAAAGTCTTGAGTGAGGAAAAGAAGGCTCAATTCTGGCTTTACTATCAGAGGGATACAATGAGTGTCATGTTGCCTCCATCCTTAAAATTTCTAAGCCAGCAGTCCATTACAACAAGGTCAAGCATAAAACATTGTGGACAACAAAGGTACAGAATGGCAGAGGGTGAAAGTGACTCTCCA